>MINK01007220.1:1830-18438 GCA_001735545.1 Phormia regina
TATTTCGTGGTTGCATGGCACAAGTCGTGCGTGTTTTTTTTTTGGTTTTGTAAAAATTGATTGAGAACAAAAACCACCAACAAATTTACTCAACTCCCCAAAACGAAACGAGTGCATACTCGTGCAATCACAGACTTGAATTCTCAAACTAAAAACGTAAATAGGTATTTAAGTAAAAATCACAAGCGTAACAAAACGAGGGGTAAAAAGAGAAAATTTTCAGTTACACAAAAAGATTTTAAATCATAAGATTACTATTAAAGTCATAAAGTAATTAACCATCTACGCCCCTGTTTTTTGCAGGTTTATGTCTTCATAATTAATTGTTAGCAATTCCTCGTATTGAATTGTTTCAAATTACATTTTGATTTGTAGTAGACAATGTTATCGCAATACCAGAAATACTTTAAAACAAAAATTTGTGTTTATCTAGTCTTTTTTATTTTATTTCATTTTTTTTTTCAAAGACACGTTTAAATTTATAAAAAAATAATTATTTAAAATTTATTAATTTTATATTAATAATAAATAAAAAAAAAACAAAAAATCTTTTACATTTAACAATAAATAAACCCTTTTTTTGTTATTAACAATTTAAAATCTGACACGTAAATTTTAAAAATATAAAAAAACAACAAAGACAAAAATACATAAATTACTTAAAAGATGTTAATTGTTGTCACCAATAAATTTAAAGAAATACCCTATACATTGCCATTGTGATCAATTAAACCTAAATGAACCTAAATAAGTAAAAAATTCCTAAACAAAAGATTTCATTTTTGTCAATACCTTTTACGTGTAGTTAGGCACTATTAGCCAGTAACTCTTCATGAAAATGATTAAATAAATAAAAAAATGGATTTAGTACATTTTATTAAATTCAGTACCAATGGTGTGAAAACTGATACTTTTTTAAAATAATTTTGCAAACATGGTCAATTTAAAAAAAAAATATATATATAAAATTAGTTTTTAATAATTCGAAATTTCCTTGAGATTCATATATTCCCAGTAAAAACTTTTTGGTTTTCGGTAATGACAACTACTTACTTTCTTGGTAATGAGTCGTCATTACTCAAAAGTTGCAAGTTGGCTAGAGCACAGTTTTAGAAACATAGAGTTGGTTCAACCTCATTCTGATGTTATTAGTCTTAATATATCTAAAAATAAATTTTATGCTAAAACTAGTTTTGTAACAGTTTAAATGCGAGATGGTATACTGAGTAAGACGTTAGTCATTAAAAATGATTAGTGAATATGGTCCCAAGTTCACACCTCATTGATGGCAAAATTTGTTAATTTTTTTACTTCCATTTTTGTTTAGCTACATATTTTTGAGTACACCTGAAGTCTATAAATAACTACATGAATTCGTTGGCAACTCGAACAAAAGTAACTAGTTATTGAAACCAAAAAAAAAAAAAAAAGTACTTTATTTTTATTACCAATTAAACCTTTATTCTCTTTGTTTTTCTTTGGTTTTTTTTGTAACTGTTTTTTTCTTTTACATATTTTAAAAATTCTAAAACCTTTTAATTTTTTTTTTGGAAAACTGGTACTTTATGTTAAATTTCAAACTTTTTTCTTAATAATTATTACATTTTACAAAAACTGTAAGTTATTTTAGGGTCCAAAAAAAGGGTCCCTAAGTTTAAAAAACGAGGCCAACAATGATGTTGAGATTAGCTTTGATCCAAATACCTCTTAAATTTAAAAGATACAAGGACTACCAACATACAATTTTTTACATTCAAATCATAAATGTTTTTGTAGCGGAGTAGATCACCACCAACTGTGGTGATCTACTCTTCACTATTTTAAAAAAAAGTCAATATTCTGGTTCTGTCATCTGTTCCATTAAACGCTGCAAGTTTATTTCTATAATTAAAATTATTTAACAACTTGGCATCAGACCTCTGTGTTAAGGGGTTCATTGTCGTATATCTATAGAAAACTACAGGGTAGTGAAATCATCAATTAAATATTTTAAACTCGTATACCCTTTAACTATGACGCGGGCCAAATAAATTGTTTATTTGAATTTGATAAACGTTTTTTTATGTTTTTGGCATTTTTTCTTACAATTTAAAGTCAAGTGAATTGAATTTTTATTGTTTAAATATTCAAATAAAAGCTAAATACTAAATAAAAAAAAATAATAACTACAAAATTATTGAAAAAATATACATAATTTAACAAAAAATGAAAAAAAAAAACTAAACGTTAAAAGCAGTTAATGATTTTTATTATAGAAATTGGCCTCTAAATTGGTTACAATTGAAATAACGTAATTCTTTTTGTTTTTTTTTTCTTGTTTTTGTTGTTATTTCTGTGTTAAGTTAAAGTTTAAAAACATAATTTGTATTTTATAAAACAACCACAAGCACAACAACAACATTATAAAAATAAACTTAATTTTCTTATGATTTTGTTGTGTTGAATTGTCAAGTCAAAGGTAGCAACAACATTTGCAACACAAACAACAACAACAACAACAATTTTCAATTTAAACTAAGTGTAAGTCATTATTGTTATTGTTGTAAATTTTTCGTAAAGATTCGTGCGAATGTCAAATTAAATATGAGTGTTTGTATGTATGTGTGCGTAATTAAACCGGTTTAAAATTTTATGATTACTTTTAGTTTAACACTAAACAAACCGATGAAGATTTAATCAAATCAACGAAGCAACCCATATTGTTTTTACCAAGATTTGTTGTTTGTTTTTTATTTACACTTCTTGAGCTTTATTTGTGCCGGGTTTTTTGTTTGTTTTATATTTTTCTTAAATACATAATTTATTTAAAAAAATTTTATTAAAATATTTTTAAGATATTGTTGTTGTCGATTAAAATTTTGCTGCTAAAATTGTTAATAACCTTCATTTGTTTTTTTTTTTTGGTATTATTGTTTTAACAAGAGAGTTATGGGAGTACAAAGTTCTGCTGATCATTTCAGTTTTAAATAATCATTACAAAGTTGTGTTACAAATAAACATTTATTTCAGTTCTAAGAATTTCGTTGAATTTAAGTTCTGTGGTGACGGTATTAATTTTAAACAGTTGTACGTGAAATATAAAATAATAAAACATTTAAATTTTAATGTGTTTAAATTTATTTTTATTCATTTTTTTTGTCAAATAATCCAACCCATCCCTCATTTATTATTTAGATTTAAAAGTAAGTTTTAACCATAAAAAAATTATAATAAAAAAAAAAAATAATAAATAAATATTTGTAAAACAAGAAATCTTGAAATAAAATATATATATATTCTCTGCCTTTTATTATTAACAATTTGACAGTTCAGTGTTTTTTTCGTCACGCCATAGTGTAGAATTGCTTAAAACAAGGTTGTATTTCTAAGATATTTTGAAATATTTTCAATACAAATTTAATAAATCATGGTTAATTGCCATCAATAAAGTGCTTTAAAAAATATATATATTTTTGTTTAAATTGAATTTGAAAATTATTATTGAAAACCAATTTTGTTAAGCTGTCAATTAATATTGTTTTTATTTGAAAAATTTTAAACCAATTTGTTAAAACTGTCAAAATTGACATTTAATTGTGGTTATTTAGTTCGAACTGTAAATAAGTATTAATATTTAAAAAAAAGACTTTAGATAAACTAAAGTTGAAATTTTATAGCAGCAATATTAGACGAATGCTAATTGAGAAAATAAATGTTTTTAAATAATTTAAATGAATTAAACTGTGCCGTTGTAATATTAATTATAAATAATAAAAATAGAACAAAATAATGTAATTCTTTGGAAAATATATATGTAATAATTGAAATGCATTTTGTTTTCTACATAATATCAATAAATGCACTGTGCACAGAAGTTTTGTTAAAACATTTAAGAACATCAATAGGCTAGACTTTTAACGTATAAAATTTTTCAAACAAACAAAGGACCAAACATAAAAATTAATAAATTATTTTTTTTTTTTTTGGTGTCAATATCTATTGATTTTTAAATTTTTGTTTGATTTTTAGTATTTCAAATCAGTGCATATTTGTTATAAATTCCGAAATTTTCTTAATAGACTTAATTTTTAATACTGGCTTACCTCTGAACGGTCTGCATTTAAATTACATCCTTAAATAATATTTAAAAACAATGATTCCCCCATTGAAAATATTAGTTTCAATATAATCGTTCCAGAAAGTTAACGAAATAAAAAAAAATCAAAATTATTATTATTTTTTGGGAATATTTTTTTTTAAAACTTGGAATAATATTAAGTTTAATAACAAATTAAAATATAGCCACAGCTGGGATTTGAAATTCGTGGACTTGAGGAAAATATTTTATTTATCCTGAAAGGTTACACTTAATTTTTTTAATTTCGTCGAATCGATTACGTTTCCAAAATCGAATTTGTTGAATAATTTAATTTTGTATGTAAATGAATTTTGTATAACATAAGAAATATATTTTTTTGCGACCACTTTATCATATAGAATTCAGTTTTTAAAATACATAATTTTTAGAAAAAAAAGAATATTACTGAATAATGGATCAACGATTCAACGCAGTGTAGCCTTGCAGGTTTAATAAGTTATTTTATTTACTAATTCATGGTTCACACATAGTAATTTTACTGCATTTATTAGTTGAGAGAAGAGATGAGAATATTAAACATTTACATTATCTTTAATACTCTCGTCGACGAAGTCAGAATTAAGACAAGGAAAATTGCTGTGTGTGAACAACGTCTAATAGATGTACATATATAATAATCAATATTTTTAGATATTGAGGTAAAATGAAAATTACATTGGAATTTTTACTAAAATATTTTTTGTTATTTTTTTTATTATTAATTTAATTGGTTTAATAAAGAAAATAAAAATTGATGAAATATATAGCTTATCCACACTTTTACTAATTTTTATTTTATTCTCTTTTTTTCTATTTTTTCAGTTTGTAACTGTATGAAATTACTATGAATGGTCAAAAGCACAAACTTTGTACAAAATTATCCAGTACCTATTTAAGAAAATGGTGTAAGTATTTATTTAAAATTTGTAGAATTAAATAATTAATAACCATTAAATAATATTTAATAGGTATTTTCTAAATATATAAAATTTACCGTTACGTGATTATTTTTTGTACACAGAAAAAAATATTTGAAATTATTTTAATGTCTAAAATAGTCAGTTCTAAAACTTGTCAGATATAAGGAAATATTTTTCTAGAAATTCTGATTAAAATTTAATTGGATTTAAAACACAGCTAATACATCGTAGAAAAATAGTACTGAAAACCAAATAGTAAAAATTATTCCGTTTCAGTGAATTTAAACTATTTTTTTGAATTATGTTTTTGTAAAAAAATAATAAATATTAAGAATATTTGGAACAGATATAGTAAACAAATTTTTATCAAGAAAAATGTCAAAACCAATGCAAATTTATCGAAGGTAGCAACAGTTACACCAAAGCAACAATAAAGCGAATTCATGAATAATTTTTTTTTTATATGCAGTTTGACAGCTATAACAATGAAAAATAATAATCAGCTGTTTAATTAAGATTATCTTGTATAGATTTGGCCTGATTTTCCAATGTGTTTTGCTATATAAATAAATATAAATAAATCTAGTATAGACTCGACATTTGGATCATAATGATTATATATATAATCGTAATAAAATAACAATAGAAACATTTATAAATAAATACTCATTATTCGTTATTCACTACTATTGGTATCACTAAATAATGATTTGAATTTAAAATTTTGCGTTTTAATCTATTTAAGGAAATTTTTGTTCAAAGTCTTCCCCTTGAAGGAAGCCTCATTTAGCTGTCAACCTGACAAACTAAGCAATTACAACAACAACAATACAAATATGACATCTAACATATTAAAGCTAATGTTGTTGTATTTAATTTATTATTAATCTAAACAAATTGTTGTTATTTTTTTATTTATTTTGTAATTCGCAAATAAAAAAAAAAACTTTTAATCATTTTGCTGATTATAGTCAGAATGTGTGTGAGTGTAAATATTTTTAGTTTTTTTTCAAAATCAATGTTAAAATTTAATTAAACAAATATGAATATTAATTAATAATTAATAAATTATTATATGATAATTAGAATTATAAAAACGCTTAAAGATTAGCAATTTTATGGGGAATTTATTTAATACAAAAATTATGCGAAATAAGTTGAGGGAAAAATGTTTAAAACATTTTCAATTCTCTATAATATTGAACAATATCTAGTCGTAGTTCAAAGAAAATCTTAAGCGTTTTTCATTCGAAATCAAATTCTATTAAAATTTAATATTAAAAGTGAAAGATTTGAATATATTTAAAATAATTAATTCAAATATCTTTATAATTACTTGTTAGTTTTAAATTGTATCTTAAAATTAAATTCCCCATATAAATCTTTAGATTTGAGTAATTTTTTCTCTAAATAATTGGTTATGGATTTTACATCACTAATTATAGCAATCATCAAGACAGACAGACAGACAGACAGATTAACATTAAATAAGTAAAATTACACTGTATTTTGTTACGTTTTAAATTGAGTTATTTTAATATCAAATTATTTAAAAAAGCACCTATAATTTATATAAAAAAAAAAAAAAAATAATAATAAAAATAAATGCTATTTATAAAATAATAATTAAAACAGTTTTCAATATAACAACAATTATATTTATTGACTTTATTGTAATAAAAATGATTTAAACTTAAACTATTTCTAAAGATTTAATTAATTTTAATTAATACAAATAATTAAAAAAAGAAGATAATTATACGATAATATAATTCTTGCTAAAATGAATCATATAAACATAAAAAACACATTAATTATTAAAAAAAAGTATTTAAAAAAAAGCCACACAACTTAAATTTCTTAGAATTGCGATCAGAGATTGGACAGAGATCGGAATCGAATTAATAGCGATAAAAATTTTAAATAAATTATATAAAAAAAACAACAATTTTCCAATAAATTTTTAAAAATAGATGTGACAGATATTAAGAACATAAAATTAAATAAACATCCGTTGGTCTGGATGTCTGTCTGTCTGTCTGTCTGTATATCTGTTTTTCGCTCGGTCAGTCATTGTAATAATTTGTTTTTTCCTCCACTAAAAACACACGTTCATTACAATTAATTAAACATGATTTATATGCAACACAATGTGCAAAATGTTGAATAAAAAAAAAAAAATGCGAAAAAATAATAAGAATTCAAATGAAATTAAATAATACAAAAACAAAAAAAAAAAAAAAAAACAAATAAAATTTCACTTGCTGGGGGACCGTTGAACATTGTCTTTTAAGTTTGTATATGGAAATGAAATTGCACTTTGTAGGATGGACTGAGTGTATGACAAGACGTGACAAGTTAAGATCATTAAATAGCTAATACAACTACAATATATAAATACATACATACCTACATACGTTTGTATGAATATAGTATTAAAAAGTAATGATCATTTATTGTTTACATTATAGTCGTTTGTCGTAACTATTTACATACATATTTAGTACCCGTACACACACACACACACACAAAATATTTAATAATACTTTATAATAAATTGTAATAATTATTTAATTATTGTAAATGTATGAGTATTTTGTTTTTTTTTTCTCCATAAATTGCATATTACAGTGCATTACATAAAAAAAATCCTTTGATGTATTATTTTTTTTTAAAGGCAACCAAATGTAATAACTATTGGAAATACATATTTGGTTCTATTGATTTAATGTTCACTTGGCGCTGTATTAAGAATTAAATATTTTTTATTTTGCGTTGTAATTGTCGTTTTGATTTGTTGTATAAATGTCTCTATTAATCGTTTGTGAATTCATAAGGTAAGATGGTGTCTTTTTACACTAAGAAAAAGAATCGACTGTTTTTAATACTGTACGTTAAAGAATTGAATATAAAACATAATGCAATTTCATAATATGATACCGAAATGTTTTAACTTGGACGCAAATTGAGTTTAAATTTTCGTTAACACACAGAACTAAATTCACTACCTAGCAGTCTATGATGGCTGCTGCGTACAAGTTACTTAACCGACTACATTTGGGTACTATTAGCTACTTTATTAGTTATTTGACAGATCGCTTTTATATGGACTTGTCCTAGGAGGAAGTCTATTGTCATTATATGGTGAAGCTTTTTAGCATTACTGCCGAAGGATCAATAAAGTGAGAATATGCGTTTCCACGACTACATATGTACTTACTCCTGTGAGAACACAACCAGTTTACAGGTTACAATTAGAAATATTTGATTTCTTCTCGGTATTGACAAAGTATTGAATTGTTTTTTACATATATGGAAAATTTGTCAAACTGATTTACTCTTGATAATAAAAAAAAATGTCTAAGAATTTTAAATGCCACATCAACGATATATGGTAACAAAGAATATTGGAACATAAAATTTAAAAAAAATCTATTTATAGTCCTTAATCAAAAGTTAATATTTTAAAACGCCACAATGATTTTTAAATGTCATTTGGAAACAAATACTTATCGATTAATTTTTTGCGATTAATCGTATAACATAATTGTTTAAAAATGAAGAAAATTAAAAATTTTTTGTAGGCAAAAAAATATAACTTCCATGTAATGCAATAATACCTTAAGAGTGTTGACATACTTATGCTATCTATTGTAGACTTAAAATGTCATTTATCTGGCGTTAAATAATATATATTTAAATATTTAAGATAAACAATAATAAATTATATTTCCTACGTATGTATATTAGTCTTAAATTGTGAACGTTTAATATCTTTGAATTATGACTTTATTTCCATAAATAAGAATTAAGTTATTTAATTATTTTTAATAAAATAAATTAACTTTAAATTCTTTGTTTAAATTTTTTTTATCCTTTTTCTTTTTCTTTTCCCATATACAGGGTTCACAATAGGAGTTTCAGTGTGTCTGCTTATTGTGGGCATTTTGGTAGCCTGTCAATTTTATGCTTTAATTAATGTGATCATAAATTCACAAGTGGCCTTAAAGCCGGGCGGTCAAACATATGGCTGGTGGTCAAAACCGCCAGTAGAACCAAAAATTTCAGTTTACGTATACAATGTCACAAATGCCAATGAATTTTTAAGTAATGGTTCAAAGCCCATAGTAGATGAAGTGGGTCCCTATGTTTATACGTAAGTATTAAAAGAGGAAAAGAAAATTTAAATATTTTTTTTATTAAAAATGTTTTAAATAATAATTTTTTAGAGAATCGTGGGAAAAAGTTAATATTGTACAAAATGAAAATGGCACCTTGAGTTATAATCTCAAGAAAATTTATGTCTTCCGTGAAGAAATGTCTGCCGGTTCAGATGATGATGTTGTTATTGTACCCAATATACCCATGTTGAGTGCCACCTCACAAAGTAAACATGCAGCCAGGTATTTATTTTATTTTTATTGGTTTTAATTCTTATTAATATTTATTTATTTTTTGTATTTTAATTATTAGATTTCTACGTTTGGCCATGGCTAGTATTATGGATATTTTGAAAATTAAACCTTTTGTTCAGGTATCAGTGGGTCAGCTGTTGTGGGGCTATGAAGATCCTCTATTGAAATTAGCCAAAGATGTTGTACCCAAAGAACAAAAATTACCCTATGAAGAATTTGGTTTGATGTATGGCAAAAATGGTACATCAACGGTAAGTTTCTCTATGAAGTGATCTTCGGTTTTAATTGGAAACTTTAATTGTTATTTTAGAGAGATTTTTACACAAGTTTTGATTTATTTGAAAAGTTTAAAAAAAATTACAACTTGTCATATTTAAAAACCCTTCGATTTAAAAGCAAATTAACTCTGAAAAAATCAACCTATATAATTTAACTTATAATCAGAGCTTTTGTAAAGCTTTTTTTTTTTTCGAAGAGTATATATAATATAGCTTTTAAATTATAAAAGCTTTAACTTTAATATATGAAAATTTAATTATAGGAAAAGCTAAAAAAGTTTTATTAAATTTATATCTCATCATTTAATAGCTTTTCTAAAAGCTTTTCAATAAGCTTACTTGATGTTTTTTCTAATCGCATAGTTTTGCTTAAAATCCAAAGTCATATTTATAATTCATTATTGTTTTACTTTCTCTTTAAAACCAAAACATTCAGCTAAACTAATTCTGAAATAAAATTTAACAATTTTATAAACAAATTAGTCATCGTTTAAATTGATCATTTTCTTTTCATCTGTTATGATCAACATCTATCGAACAAAAAACGTGATTTCGCAACATTCAACTCCATTTATTTCCGACAAAATAGTGATAAAATTTAAATAGTTTTTTATTTTTTTTATTACTTAATACAAATAAATAATTTTGCATTGAAATGAAAAAAGTCATTCAACAAATTTGCCATATTTGTTTATATTTATGTATGTGTGTATGTCTGTATGTTTATTTCAGCAACTGAAAAATACAAAAAAATATTGAAATATTTTTGTAGGTGCTAAAAATTACACACGTTTTTTTTTCTTCTTTCAATTTTATGCAAAAGTCAAAAAAAAACGTCTTGCACACCGGTTAAGATTTTATAACAAAAGAACAATATTTCTCTTTCATAGATACAAATATACATTTGTATATATCTATAGCCATATACATATATATATATTTCTTTGAGAATAATTAATATAAGAAAAAATAAATCAATATAATTAATGTAAATTATTTAACAAAACAATAATATTTTTATAGAGAAAAATATTTAAAAGCCTTTTGTTATAAAAAGTAAATAAATAAAAAAATATATATAATAATTATAACTAAAAAAAAAGATAAAGAGACTATTAAACTCATAAATAAGTATTATTATTTTTTTTTTCATTATATTATTTTCAATCATTAAACAAAAAAAATGTTTATTGCAGGATCGTGTTACTGTCTTTACGGGCGTTGATGACATCACCAAATTCGGTATTATTGATAAATACAATGGCCGTTCTCATCTACCTCATTGGCTATCGGATGAGTGTAATGTACTCAATGGCACTGATGGCTCCATATTCCCTCCCCACATTACCGAAGATCGCATTTTACACATTTACGACAAAGACTTGTGTCGTTTGTTACCTTTAGTCTATGAGAAAACCGTTGATACCAAAGGTGGTGTTAAAGGTTTCCGTTTTACTCCTCCTACCAATGTGTTTGCTGATGTTGAATCCAATCCTGATAATATGTGTTTCTGTCCAGCGGGTCAACCTTCTTGTGCTCCAAATGGTTTATTTAATGTTTCTTTGTGTCAATATGGTAAATATAATATTAATTTGGAATTATTATTAAGATGTATTTGAGATTAATTGTGATTTCTTTATAGATTCTCCCATTATGCTAAGTTTTCCTCATTTCTATTTGGCTGATGATAGTTTACGTACCGCTGTGGAGGGTATTTCACCACCAGAAAAAGAGAAACATCAATTGTTTATTGATGTACAACCTGTAAGTTAATATGATTATTATTATTAATTTTTTTATAAAAAACATGAGCAAATTTTTAAGTACTTGTACTATTGGACTTGATATCAGTTATTTATGGGGTTAGAGTGAGTTCAGGAAAATTTATAGAAAAGTGATAATTCTTTTAGAAAATTCATCTTGTTGTCACCCTGTGATAACACTAGATAATCTATTACCTCAAGTATAAAAAAGTGAAAAAAATATAAACTTCTACAAATCCTAACCGGTTTTAAAAATTTGTATACTTCTGTAAGACCCATGACTTGATAAATGAAATACAGTACTCAACTAATTGAAAAGATATGTGCGCTTGAATTTCTGTTTTTTTTCTTTCGATTTTATTTGTATTTTTGGAAATTGGTCCAAAATAATAATTCTAAAACTAATTTTGTATTACATCTACTCTGAATTTAGTTTTATTCTAAATTTATTTCCCACTCCTGCAATTTGTTTTAAAATACTTTTTTTAATTTGCACAAAAAAGAATATTTTCATCATTAAAAAAGCTTTAAAAATCAATTATTGTCTGTCTAGTTTCTTGTGGTCTAGTGGTCCCAGAATCATCACTTCGGGTATTTATTTTTTAAATTCGGCAAATTTTAATTTATGATTTTATAAAAAAAATCCACAGAAAGTTGTAGTAAATTTTTATAAAAAATAATCTTTTTTTAAATTAAGCCCAAATTAAAATTTTCTAGTTAAACATTCCGGTTTCCATTTTAATCCTAAAATATATCCTGGATAGAATCAAGAATCATATAACAAACCTAGTTCTGATGAATAGTTATAATGTTTTGAAATTGAAAATGCATTTTTTTTTTCAAATAGGTTCTTTCCTATTCTTCCCACTAGCTTTAAAAGTGTGATCAATAAAGCCCTACTTCCGGAAATCACCCTTAAGTCTGCACATGCATTATTGAAACATAATTATGGCCGGGATGGACTATAGCTTACTTATTTTCATATTAGCGATTTTTCGTACATATTTTTCTCTACTTCAATAGAGTTCAACAGTTCAATGGTTATTGAATAGAAAATAGATGACATATAGAAATTCCCTTTTTTAAATGCATTTTTTTTTCTTATAAAATAAATTATTCAAATCGATGTAATAACTTATTATTTAATTTATTTTACAGGACATGGGAACTACACTGCGTGCTCGAGCTCGTGTTCAAATCAACTTGGCCGTCAGTCAAGTGTTCGACATCAAACAAGTGGCCAATTTCCCTGACATTATCTTTCCCATATTGTGGTTCGAGGAAGGAATTGACAGTTTGCCCGATGAAATCACTGACCTTATGAACTTTGCTGCTACAGTACCTCCCAAAATACGTGTTATTTTAATAATCGTATTCTTTGCTCTTGGCGCTTTACTCCTTCTAATATCGGTATTTTGTTTAATACGTAACTCTCATCGACAAAGTACTTTGCATTTGGAGGGATCCAATTATTTGGCCACAGCACAAATCGATATGCAGAAAAAGAAGGCGAAGGAACAAAAACAAAAATATTAGAAAAAATCCTCATCATACAAAAAAAAAAAGTAACACAAAATTCATTTCCTTCTATTTCCCCTAACATTTTTCACTCTCGTTCTCTATCTACTTCTATTATAGAAAACTGTCAGTTTATGTAAAAATAAGTTAGGTCTATGTAAAAATACATTTATTTACATGTGTATGTATAAAGAAAAAATTACAATAATGTACTTATAATTATTTTAACGACTTCTGTATAAATTTTATAAAATGAAAGAGAAAACGGTCAAGCGATTATTATTATTATTATTATTTTAAGGTTATGGTTACGTCTCTTCGATCACAAAGAACCAACATACATATATATATATATAAAACAAAACTATATTAGAAATAATATTAAATTATAAACATGGGTGGCATATGTTTTTTTTTTTTATTATAAAGAAATATTTATAGTTTAAGTTCTTTTCATTTTCGATTTTAATACACAGTTGTGGTAAAATCGAAATTTTAGAATTTATCATAAATGTGTATTAACTTTCCTTTCTCCAGCATCTTATTTAACACCCTGTACTTATTGTTTTCATATTAAATTGTCACAAACTAGTTCACTGTGATCCGTAACGAACACAAAAAAAAGACATTTTTTTAGGAGCAAATTTATTATATTTTAGTTTTTTTTTTAATTTAAAATTACAGTCACACTAGGCAAATATTTTTCAGAATAAACTTAAAATTACCAAACATCACAAATGAAATTAAATTTTTTAATATTTATGTCTGACTCAAACTATTTTTTTTTTGCTTATTTGTTCAAATATTTGCCTAATATGACTGTAGCTTAACGATTATTATTGAAATTATGTCACAAATTTACTTATTGTATAAAAAAAAAATCCATCCACATTCATTTATAAATATTTTAATTGTATTTTTTTTTATAAATTTCTTTAAACAACTGTTGATTATTAATTATTTTATTTTTTTTAGTTTATAAGTAGCTCTAGTGAATGTAATTTTTGTTTGTTTTGGGCTTAATATTTTATTTACAAAAATAAAAAAATTCTATATTATTTTTTTTTTAATTTAATTTAAGGTTTAAGGTCAGCAGAGTCACAATATAAAAATATGTAAAACTATTTTTTTTTATACAAAAATAAAAAATAAAATCGAAATATTTTTAAAAGAAAACTGATCAAATAAAATATTTTTAATCCTAATTAAGTTGAACTTTAGATTACAATTGTAATAGTTTTCAGATTTCTATTTAAAGTAAAACGTAAATATATGATTTTAAAACATTGGAATGATGTAAAACAAAAAAGAAATTTATTATTTTTATTTTTCTTTTAATTTATTTAGAAAATGTTGAAATACAAATTGAAATTTCTTAAATAGAATTTGTAAATTCTGAAATGCTAATGAACATTTTCAAATTACATTTAGAGTTTTCTAAATTAAAAATATAAAATTCTGAACTGCAATTAGAAATTTTATTAGAGTCTATAATTGAATAAAATACTCTACAATCCAGACGTCTCTGCAGTAAAGTCCATTATAATCCTTATGCTTGTCTATAGTGTGCTCTAAGGTGTAGTCTTTACTCTCATTTGTACAGTTTTAAAACCGTATTCACAAAAAAATAATGTATGTTTGATAAAGGTTTACTAACATTTTGTATGTAAATTTTCATAAGAAAAAATAGTAAACCTTTATCAAGCATACATTATTTTTTGTGAATACAACCGTAAGTCTATAGTATATGTTTAACAGTCTGGTCTATAGTTTATTCTAGTAGTGCAGGCGCGGATCTAGCTCAAGCTTTTGGGGGAGGAAAATAGAATAACTTTCACAACTATTTCCTTAAATTTTATGATTTAGTACACATTTTTCATTAAGATTTTTCGTTTTGGGGAGGGAAATTTCCCACGCCTGTAGTAGTGAAATCTATATTATAATCTACAGCGTATAGTCTAGATTGTAGACTAGTCTATTTTTAACATTTTGTAAACTTATGTTTATAAATTTGTCACACCTTTTGCAATTGCTACAACATCCATCTAAGAACCGCTCCCCCTCCCCCCCCAAAAAAAAGTTATCGGATATATATGTTTCATATATAATATGTAGGAAATATACCATAGAAACCCCATAATAAAAACTTGCAAAATCGGTTGGTAAATAAATGAGATATCGGCAAAAAACCGAAGATACTCCCAAAGCTCGTACTTGTTGTCATTATCTCTAGGTTCCTATACAAGCTAGCGACATCGATTCTGCCCGAAAAATTCAAAATCTTTCTTCTATTTTTTTATTTTTTTCTGAAAAAAGTCGGTCCATTAATATCCGAGATAACGGATATTAATGGACCGACACATTATTGTTGTTTTTTTGTATAGGCAAATAGTTTAGTTAGCAACAGCAGTAATATAATGTTTAACAATGTTGCTCTTGTTGTTGTTTGTATAAAAGCAAACCTTACTCCATGGTGAAGGGTTTTTTAACTTTTTTTTTTTATAAAACTGTGAAACTCATTACAGAAAATTTTATGTAAAAAAAAAGTTATTTTAAAAATTTCCAAAAGATTACAAAAATACCTAAATATACTTAAAATAAATTCTTATCTAAGTAGTCACTTCAGCGGTAATTGTTTGTTACATTTTTGTTAAAATTCCTTTAAAATTAAAAAAATTTCCCGCACAATACAATCAATCATTTATATATGACAGTAGAAATTGAAATTAGACAGTGAATAGTTTTTTTTTTTTTTTTAGTTGCAATGTAAGAATAGAACAAAATTTTTTATTAGAAATTCATTAGCACAGTGATTATTTGGCATATTAAAAACAAAAAACAAAAAAAAATGCAAAGAATTATTCTGGACATTTGTACAAGGTGTAAGAATAGATGTACGTCTTATATGTTCTTAAATTAAAAACTAATATATTGTCTTCAAATCTACCCTAAAATTGATCAAAGTCTTTCATATATCATGGTGTTGGTATACACTTGTTACATATTATTATTATTATTATTATTATTATTATTATTATTATTATTATTATTATTATTATTATTAGAAGCGTTATAAATCTTCCAAAATGTATCTCTTATTAAAACTATCCTGCCTTTTAGTAGCATTAATATTCATAACAAATTGGCTTAGTAAATTAAGTTAAAAGGTTAAAATGAATTATAGAAATTAAAATTTTATAAATTATAACGCATTTTTTATTATCTTTTAATAAGGCTAAAGCGGATTTCTTTTTATTTCAACTAAAAGTTCTTGTTTTACCTCAAATATTGTATTTTTGGAAAAATAAGTGTTGAATTTTTTAATTTTGCTTTTTAGAAGAATCACTGTGGTTCGGTACAACTTCATGACTAACAATATTCAAGTATTAATTATTAACCTAAACATGTTGCCTACTTTTAGGCTTAAAAGAAAATCTAATACAAATTTTTCGTTAAGTTTGAATATTTCCAGTGGTCACTGGCGGCTTAAAATCGACCGGCAGCACCCATCAAACAAAAACTGTTTGATGACAGCGATTTTTACACGCACTTGGGTGGTTCAAACCAAATTCATTTAACGCCCTGGGGTCCAAATTG
>MINK01007223.1:0-16157 GCA_001735545.1 Phormia regina
AAATTACTTGTTTCGTATAAATTTAGTGTGACTGTATTAGTTTAATATTTTTATTTTTCTTTGGTTTTAGTCCCTACTACGCCCCATTAATGACTTAGAGCAAAATAAAAAAAAAAAAAATTAGAGAAAAAATTAGAACGAAAAAAAAAATATTATTAAAATGCATGTTGGACACTTTGTTACCACAACTATGTCAACTATTTTAACCTTAAGGCGGTGGATTTTTTTAGTCCTTTTTTCTCTCTCTCTCTCTATTTTTTTCAGTTGGTTGCAGTTTGGTTGGTTGCATGTTGGCTTAACAGATTAAGGAAATTAAGTTTTTTTATTTAAGGTCTTCAAACAAAAAGAAGTTAAATTAGAAAAAAATTTATAGAACTAATTTAATAGCAAAAGCAATTAAAGTCATAAAAATAGTATAAAATAAAAAGGAAATTGTTTACAGGACTATTAATTTTATTTAAAGCATAGTTTTTATATACTTAACCAAATGTAGGTGACAAGGTTATAAATAATTTAACAATATTTATTTAATATGGATCTTCATAGTCAGCGAAGTCAAAACCTTTAATTATTTGTATGTTGAAATCAATTTTACGTAGGTCTCAGATAACATAGCAATATATATGATACATTAATATATAAAAAACTCGAGCGACTGTTTTCCTATTGAAAATCAAGAAAATCGGGCCAAGCTGAGTTAATTAAAAAGGCAGTTAAAATAGAGACTTTAATGTTTCACAGACTAATAATATTTTTTCGCAAAAAAATACTTAAAAAAGATAAAAAAACCGGTTATTTTTACAAAAAAATTGTAAATTGCAAGGTGTCGCAAAATATTCATTCACAAAAAAAAAAAAAAAAAATAAAAATAAAGGTCTACATTTTATTAAAATTAATTTAAAAATATAATTATTTATACTAAAGAAATCAATTCTTTTTTTTTATAAAACAATGTATTTTATTTTAATTTCCATTTTTAAATCTTCAATTTGTTATAAATTTATTCATTAGTTAAAAAATGAAAATGGCACGAAAATTTTTCATTAAAAAAAAACTGTTTTGTTAAATATAAAAATACACTTTACTCATGTAAATTTTCTTTTCTTTTCTTTTTTTTTCTATTTTCAATTTACTACATTTCGTTACATTCTTCATTTTTTTAAAGGTAAAATGTATATTATTAAATATAATAAATTATTAATAAAATTTTCTCACATGCGTCTAGGCACGAACAGTTTTTCAAATAAAATTGGTGTAACGATATATTTTTTTCCAAATTTATTTATTTTTTTAACACAAACACCTGACTGCATAATATACCCTACAGTTTTTGAGGGATATAATTAAAAATAAGTTTCTTTAAAGCGTGGTTACTTTACAGGATTTTAGTTTCTCAATTTTTGCTTTCTTGATACTTTTTGCCACCTAGATAATGAGAATATTCTATAGTGAATGAGTGAAGAGAATTTATAGTTTCCTAACGCCTTCTAAACAATATAATATAGTACCTTTAAATGTTTCATAGTAAATATGTTTTTATAAAAAATATATTTCCTAATGTTTGAATACTTTTTAAGCCCCTGGTAGTTAAAAATGTAGCTAATTTAATATGTTCAATTAGAGCCTTACTATTTTATAAAATTTTAATAGTTTTTCTTCTTTAACCAATTACTTTTATAGAACTTTTCTGACTAGAGACCAAAATCTCTATTAAAATAAATGCCGTAAAAAGTAGACTTGCATGATTTTCCTATCCTCCTGTAATTAAAACTGTAGTCACTTTCTTATTTTGTATAAAATCTTTGAAATCTATAAAATTTCAATCCTATTTTCTCCTAAAACAATGTAGTCATATATATTTTTATTACTTAATGTCCCAAAATCTAAATAAAATTAATAACATAAAAAGGGAACTGCCTTCAAAACTGTTGGAATTATCACAATTTTAGTAGCTATGTTTGTGTCTTGTTGTATGTAAAATGTTTTAGTAAAATTACAGTAAAACATCACGTTACTTTATATATATTTTTATATAATCAACTCAAACAAATTTTATTTTTTAACATGCATCAGATGTTTAAAAAAAATACCCCTCACAAACAGACACACATCACTTTGAAAAGGGGATTTAAATAAGAGTTGAAAAATTATTTAAGCTCAAAATAATAAGAAAAAGAAAATTTTTAAAATATCTATAAAAAATGAAAAATTTAATGAGAAAAATATTAGAAAAAGGATGTGGTTTTCCAAAATTTACAAAACATTATATCGAATTCAAAAGGCAATATAACTCAAAAATCAATAATTGGATATAACAAATATAGAAACCCGAAATAGACACCTGATTATCAAGGTTTTTGCAAATTTTGAAGGACAATAATAATTTTCAAATGATGTTTATTAAAAAAGTTAATTAACAATCCTATTTTGAAATTTAAGACTCAAGGATCTCACACTTCTTAACTTAAATAGTTATGAAATACTATACAATTCCAAGTCTAAATTTTTACATATATACGTAATCGGGACCAGACCACAGGGCCCAAAAGTTGGACATTTAACAATAGGATCAAAGGCAAAATTTTTTGTAATAAATCTATATCTTCTGTATTACTAGACGAATTGAATTGAAATGCATGTAAGACTTGTAGAGGAGGACCTAATCTCTTAGAAAACATATCTTGTAGCCACCCTGTGATAGCCCGAGATCAGTTACAGGATGTCAAATTGACTGGCTCGATTTAAATCCGATTTAAAAAATGTTTGTAAAGTGGAGAAGGATTTTTTTCATCTTCCCGAGTACTTTGCACAAATTAAGCTTATTCACCAAATAATAAATCTTAATGTTAAAAAGATATTTACATTTGAATTTAGAAAGTCAGATTTTGTTGCCTCGACTTTATTTCATTTTCGAGAATAAGGCCTGGAATATATAAGCAAGAATTATTCTAAAAATATTCTATAATTTCTTATATAATAAAAAATATTTTATCTCAGCAATTTTACTTGTCACAATTCTGAGTTATAGGAGAGAGAGGAGAAGAGAATATCAAATATTTACATTCTCTTTACCTCTCTCGTCTACAAAATCAGAATTGCTTATAAATGGTGAATGAAAATATTTTAAATTGATTTAGGTTACCACCCTACATCCAGCATTGCTTGAAAATGGTAAATTTTGGGAAAATATAATTCATTATTATTGACGAATAAGAGAATAATAAGAATTTCCTGTCAACATCTACTTGAAAAAAACTGTTTCAAATCGCTTTTTTACTAAATTGCTTCTCGCCCGGCCTAAAACGATGTAGGAGTGCTGATTTTTTCAAAAAAGTCAAGTTTTTAAAACAATTTTTTAAATGGCAAAAATGGGCGTATTAATTTTTGAAAATTTTTCAAAAATAAACAATATAAAAATCGAATTTTGTAATTTTCAAAAAAATTATAAAATAATACAAGAATATAAAAATATAAAATATAATCTGTGTATATATATCTCATTTTAAAAACATTAAAACTGTCAACTCAAATCAATTTTCACTAAAATCACTATTTGAAAATATTTAACTGGTGAGTTGAAGAAGTCAACTTTGACGCCCTTTAGCATATCTCGTATTATCACAGTGTGACTACAAAATGAGTTTTAGGAATGATTAGGTCCTCCTCTACAACTCTTTCATATATTTAAAATCGATCCAATCAGTAGTTTAGGAAATATAGATTAACAAAAATTTTGCGTTTGGTTCTAAACGATTTTTTTTTTTTGATATAATTCTGTAACTTTAAAACTACAGGATGTTTACATGAACAATCCTAAGGTGTATGCCAATTGATTTGGAGGAGGACAGGTTTACCTCTAAAATTGGTAACCTCAAGTATGTTTTTTTTTTAGAAATCGCAAAAATTTCATTTATGATTTGTTTGAAAAAAAAAAAAATCACATAAATAGTCCTTACAATTCTCTATTAGTAAAATTTTGATCCATTTTGGACATGTTTTTCCTTATATTTTTTTTAACCTCAATTTTAGTTCTAATTTTTTTCTAAAATATACTCTGAATTCTGTACAAAATTCCAAACCTTTGTGATTAAGATAAAAGTTATTATTTCCAAAAAAAATACGTTTTGGAACTACTGTGCAACACTAATAGTTTATAAAAAATCAATAGTTTTTAATAAAGTCTTTAGTTTAAACGTCTTTGGTTTACAGCTATTTAAAAAATATATATTTAAAATGCAAATTAATTTCAAAGAATTGAATAAAAATATATTTAGGAGAAAGTCAAGAACTTTTAGTTTCTTTTTATACATAAATATTTAAGAATAATTCAAAATTATTCAAAACTTGCAATTTAGTTCTTTTAATATAGAACAGGTTTAACTAAACCAAACTTACGTTTAATATAAATTTTAATTGCCCTTTAATAATATTCAAATGTGATAGGGAGTTTATTATCTTAATTATAATTTTAATTAATTTTATAAACTAAAGAAATATTTGATTAAAATTTGATTGATTAAGAACATTTTCAGTTTAATTAAACACAAAAAACACTAACTTTCACTAGAATATTTTATTTATTATCATAAAAAAGTTTTTTCTTGTTCTTAAATAAATTTTATTTGGTATAAAAATACCTTTAAAAAAAAGGTAAAAAGTAACATGTGCCTGGCACTTGCTCTCACTCACATTTAAGTAAACAACAGTCGTTCGTTGTTCCTCCTCAAAAAAAAAAAAAAATTGGTTTCATAAGATAGAAATGGAATAAAGAAGAAAAAAACGAAAGAAAAACAATTTAAACGCGTTCGAAATTTAGTTTTATAGAAAGAAATAATGAAACGTGATATATTTGGGATTCTGTTATAAGTAGAGTGTTGAGTAATTTCAATTTTTTTTATATTTTTGAAACATCATCAGTTTTTTTTGTAGTTACGTTACCTAAGCTTTTAAATTGTATAAAGTTTCGAAAGGAAATTGATAGATTTTTTATTAAACATAAAATAACAACAAAAATAAATTAAAAAATAATAATAATAATAAAATTGTTTAATAAAGTTTATTTAATAAAAATACTTAAAGAGCAAAAAGAAATTGATACACAAAAATATGTTTTAAGAGGAAATAATAGTTGATTTTTAGCAGAAATAAACTCAGCTTAAAAATGAAATTAAATTAATTAACAAAGATTTAGTAGAATTTAGTTAAGCAAATATGAAACAATTTACTATTTCGAGTTTTATCTAAGAAGTACACACGAAAAAATATGTGCTCATATTAATCCCTATAACTTCTATTAGAGTTGAAAAAATGTGTTAACCCTCCGTCATGCACATGTATCTGACCAGATATTTAACTTTGATTTAAATGTATTTCTAATTTGGCTAGAGGTTTGAGTGTCCAGGTACCCTCTACAAATATTGTTAGGTATCATATAAATGTACTGATACATCCGCTAGGTACGAGACTATATACTTAATTTTGTTGTAACAGCTTAATTATAAATGTTTTAGATTTATAATAAATCTAAAAAAAAGTATAACCCTTGCAATTTTGCACTCCTTTAACTTGACGTCAGCAACCAATTTTAAACCAAATTGATAAATTTACCAAAAAAGGTACAAAAAAAATGCAACACTGAAAAATATTATAATTTATTTCAACATATTTATTATTTATATAATTCATGTAATTCAGTTGCTATCTTTTTACATTATTAAATCAATTCTATTTTTTAATTGTTGTTATTGGAAGTTAACTATTTTTACGTTGAATTTGATTTTTCATTGTTTTCCAGTTTAGAATTGATTTTTTTAGTACTATTTATACATTTTTACAGAGTGGCAACATTATAAACATTGTTGCCAGTTTATTAATTTTTACTCAAATAATTTTGCACTTGGCTCTACTCTAACAATTAAGTAGAAGTTGTTCAAAATGTTGTTTTATGTGGTTGTTGTTATGTTTACAGAAATCAATGCAACTTTTCTACTTTGCATTGAAGTTGCATTTTCCGCAATTACAAAAATTGTTGCAACTTTAATAATTTTTATTCCCATAATTTTGCAATTGGTTCTGCTCTATAATAAAAATAAAATTAAATTTTTTTTATTTTTTTATTTGAACACTTAATAAATACTTGAAACGTATCTAATAATAAAATTAGTCTCAGAAAAATATTTTATACAAATTATTTAAAACAAAATGAAAAATAATAAAAATGTGGTTTTCAAAATGCCCTCTTTTTTTGAATTCCCCCTTGTTTTATAAAATCATCCCTTTTTACAAAATAATCTATGAAAATAAAATTTTATTAAAACCACAAAATATTATTTAATTACAACTTTAAAATAAAGTAAATTAAAAGAAAAACTATTGATGCATAACCTAAAAATAAAGAACCTCATTTTAAAAGGCGTCTTCTTAAAGTTTACGAAAAAATTATATAAAAGAAAAATATAATTTCTAAGCTACAATTAAATACTTATAGAACTAAACGCCTCTAGTTAAATTATTAAAAAATTTTAATATTTCAAACTAAATTCAAGTTATTTATTTTTACTCTCATAAACAGTGATGTGAAATATTATAACAAATAGTACCAATATGATTAAGAAAAAGTACTTAAAGAACTGAAGTAGAAATAAAAAATATAAAAGAACTGCAGTAGAAATAAAAATATAACTAATAGTTGAATTACGATCAGAAGATCGTAACATTATGTTTATAAAAATTATAGAGAAGGATCTAAACTTTTAGAAAATTAAACTTTTAAATGATTTATTTAAAAGCAAATTAAACTAGAGATTGTCAAAGTGCATTAACTCATATGTCAAGGCGAATTCTAAAAAGGTAACCACCTCACTTAATAAGCTGATTTTTTATTTAATACTTAGAACCAGGACACACTAAAGAGGTATAACCATCGAGACAACAAATACAATTCAATACAAATAGTTGAAGTGTCAAAAAACAACTGATTAAAATACATTGCAAATTATACAATGATATTTTTATTCATGTAAACAATAAAACATCAACAAACTTTGACAGATCTTCGACACCAAAACAAAATCAGCTGGGCCGACGATTATACCTGTTCAGTGTAGCCTGGTTAGAACTGTCTTACACTATATAAGTCTAAACAGCTTATCTGCTGAAGTGTTCTGTTTAGCACAATTTTTGAATTCCCCATATTGTTGTCTTGGTACAACTGCACCATAGCAAGTACTTTTTTTAATTTAAATTGCACCATTTTCTTTATTCTCAGCTCTAATCTCCACCTTATTTCTATCCCAGTCTCATTTCTATCCAAGTTTTTCTTCATTCCTTAGTTTCCAACACTAATCTTTTCAATTACAATTTATAAGTAGGAAATACGAAATAACAAGACCCAGTTTTACTTACACAGCGCTTTTCAACTCAAATAAAACATAAAAAGAAAATATAAAATTGTAAGAAAATAAAAACGCTAAAAAGATGTTTTCGAGGAGATTGTGAAAAAATAAAAAATTAAAAGGAAAATATGAAAAATATACACACTTTTTTTTATTTCAAGAAAAGAAAAAATCATTGTTGTAAATGAAACCAAGCAACATATTTATTGTCGTCTGGTGTTCTAGAAAAATAAAAATAATAATAAGAAAGAATAAAAGAATAAAAGAATAGAAAAAAAAAACAAAACAACAACTCAATTCGTATTTGAAATCAAGAAAAAATAAAATAAAAAAAAAAAACTAAAGATTGCGTGTTAGATTCCATAACCACCATTAATACACAAACAAACAAACATACATACATGCATATGTATGTATATAAATACACCATAATGCACTAACGCACATAACAACAACAACACCAAAAAAATCTATTACTACAAATACTTTTCTTTCTTATTTGCTTTTTTTTCTATTTTGTTATTAATATTTTTCTAAGCTTAAAAGAAAGTTAAGAAAAAATACACACACCAACACTAACAACAACAACAAGTTAAAAGAAGAAGAGTTATTTACACAAAGGTGAGTGAATGAGTGAATGAAAGAGTATTTATTATTATCAAAAAAAAAGAACTGAAAAGAGATTGTTCTATAGGGGAAGTGGGGATACAAGGTAAGAACAAAAACAAAGCTTATAATAATAAAAAAAGTAAAATAACTGTTAAAATCATAAGAAGGTATTCTAGCATAATAATCACTTTGGTACCTCAAGAAAACGTACTAAAGAAAGACAATAACTAATCTTATTGAAAATAAAATTTAAAAAAAAAAATTACAAATATAAAAGAAGAAACTGAAAAATAAAAAAGTACAAAAAAAAAAAAACCTAATAGTCTTATAAAAATGTCTGTGTATTGTTATTGTTTTATGTTCTAATGAATAGTTTAAAGAAAAAAAGAAAGAACATCATCATAAATACTTGTACAACATATTTTAGCTACTTAAAAAGGCGAACCTAGGAGATTTAGTTATAATTAAGGTGTTACAACTGCAATTTAAAAAAAAAAAAAGAAACCAATCAATATTTGCTTGATACTTTTATATAATAAACGACCTGATTGACACGGCATTGCGCGGGTTTTATTGAATAATAATATAAATTAGTTTTTTTATGAAAAATTCTTCTACAGTAAAGGAAGTTTCAACATGACATAGAATCCGTTTGACATAGAATCACTGAATTCGAAATTCTTCAAAAATATAATTGGGGTATTCACACGGTTTGCTATTAAGTCTTATTGTCATAAAATACTAAAGTTTTATGATAGTTTTAAAAAATTGTTGTTGTGCTTCAAAGAAAAAGTCCTAAAATAATAAGACCTTTTACGATGTGTTTATTGTTTTATCATAACTAAACGGTGTAAATCAAAGTCGTATAGGGAAAAACTCTTTGTCGAGCCGGTGCTAATATTAAGAAGCTACCGCCATGGAATATTCGCAATATGTACGTAAACATGCTATAAATTTGTGCATAGTTCTATAACTTCAAGATTAAGTACATTTTATGAATTTATTTATAAAAGTTATTAACTTTTATAAAGTTAATTAAAAAAATTGAGACATTTCAAAAATAAAAAGAAGACTAGCTGCCACCGAACGTATTTAAAATAACCGCCGTCAGAAAATATTTTCGGCATTTTCATTAAAAATGGTTGTATTTTTTTATAATTGTATTTTTCATTTATCAGCTGACTTAAATTTTAAATAACACACTAACTTATGAGGGTTGCTCACAGCAGTCATATTTTTTCGTGTTATTATTTTATGATATATGACTTTATGACGACCGTGTGAATATCCCAAATAAATAAAAAGTTTTCAAAACAGCAAATCAATATTTGCTTATTCTCAATTAAGCTCAATTATAAATAAATCTTTAAAAGAAATAAATGTTACAAAGTTTTGTAAAAATAGTAAAAACTTTGTATTTATATTAAAACTTTATTATAAAAAAACAATTTTAAAAGCTATTTATATTAATTACCCCATTCTCTTTCCATATATTCAAATATAAAGTTTGTGTGATCACCAAAGCTAACATTTGTTATTAAAAAAAAATTAAAATTCTCTCACTAGCGCTTCTAGACCTTATTTTCTAAAATTTAGGGCGTTAAAAACACAATCAACATAACTACTATTTATTTTACCTCATTTATTATAATCATTATATAAATTTACCACCTACTCATGGATTAGAATCTAAGATTAGTTAAATCTAGCAATAAATAACAAATTTATAATAAATTTTTTATCAGTTTATGGTTTTTTAAATGTGTGTTAGACACACACACACACACTAGGTATATTAAAAAATATATATAGTTCAGCTACATTAAAAAAATAAAATAAACTAAATTTATAATATAAATAGTTTATGAACACAAAAACACCTTAAATGTTTATTTTTTATGATGGTTAGTTATTATTTTTTCTAACATTTAACAAATTCTAACGAAAATGGAAATATTACACTTTTTTTCAAGACAAACATTAATTTATTTTTTCTGTTTGTTGGTAAATGGATTTGTTAGTAACGGTTTTAAAAGCTATTACCCCATCTAACTAACCAACCAACCAACCAACGAATCATTTAAATATACAAACAATTGCCGCTGGAAACTATATACATAACTATATACCTTTAAAATACCGCGCTAACAAATAATAATAACAACAAAAATAGTAATTGTATTTCAGTAGTTTACTCTCTAGGTAAAATAGTAGCAGGGATGGAAATTAAGATACTTAATTTTGGTGCCCAAAAAACTTAAAAAGCTTATGTGGCTTGAAAACAAAACTATTTTTCTTTCAAGCCTAAATCTGCCTCTAATGGTACTTAAGTTAGTGGTACCATTTGTTTTCTTTTATTAACTAACATCCCTGTTATAAAATGCCACTTTTAACACTTTTATGTCTGTGTATAAGTTTATGTCTTTCTCTCTGTCTCTCCCTGTGATTTGATTTTAAATTGCGTTAATGCATTTTAGTGTCTAGTTTTTTTTTATATAAATTTTCTTCTTCTTTCTCAAACAATTTTGTTTGCATTACAGCTAACGTTTCAGAGAAAATCATAGAAAAAAAATAACATAAAACTTAATAGTGTTTGGTTCATTTATTTTATTTCACTTCACTACAAAGTGCTGAAAGCATAATGAGATGAACAGAAAGAAAAAAAATGAAATAAAAATAATAATAAACCGTTAAAATAAAACCAGTTATGATTTAAACTCCATAAAGAAGTTCATACTGTGTTAATACTTATTAAAATTAGAATTTCCATTAAAATTAGGATAGAGAGAGAGAGAAAGAGATGTTAGAAAAATAATTCTTCTTTTTTAAGGAGATTTTATGGAAAATGTAGAAAAAAAATAAATAAATTAAAGCTTAAAAGGAATTATCTGTGAAATGAAATATAATTTTCTTTTTCAAGTTTAATTATAAGAAAAAAAATATAAGATTAAATAACAGGAGTTTAAAAAAAGTAGTTTAAAGGATGAGAAAATTAAATTACAATTAACTAATCAAAGTTTAAAAAATAAAAAAAATCTATTGTAGTTTTTTTAAATTTTGATTAATTAAGAAAATAAAATTTACTAGTTCTAGTAAAAAAAAAATCTTAAAAGTTTTATTTTATAAAATTCTAGTTTAATCTAAACATTATCTTTTAAATTAAGATTAACAAATCAAAGTTCTATAAAAAGACTAAAATAATCCTCGGAAAATACTAAGGATTCATTAAAGTTTTACTTAACTAAATCCAAGACTCAAACTATAAGATTAACTAATCTTAGTTTAATAAATATACAGAGAAAAAATACTAGGTTTCATAAAACTGGGTGTAATTAAAGTTTTAAAAAAGTTTTAACTAAATTAAAAAGACTTAACATAATAAGATTAACTAATCTTAGTTTAAGAAATATTCTTCAATTTAAGCAAAAGCAAGGTTACGGAATCGTTTCAGAATATTAATTTTTTTTTAAATAATATTTTTTAAAAATCTATTAAAAAACTATTGAAGAATATTAAATAAATTATTTAAATTAAATAAATATTTAAATCAATTTACATAAGATTAAAATAAGTTTTGTTAAAGAGAAAAAATTCTATAATGTACGATTAACTAAACACAGTTTCAAAGAGGCACATAACTAGGCAAAGATTTGCAAAAGCTTAAATATTAATTCAAAGTGCCGTAAAAAAAGGATTAACTAATCGTTGGTTTAGAATTCTTTGATAAATAATAAATATAAATAAATAATTTAATTATTAATTAAATAAATGTGAGATTAATTATTTTAAAAAAATAAAAAAGTGAGTTTACTTAATCATAGTTTAATGAATGAAAGTTTAACCATAAGTCATACAAGCGAGGCGAAGCTTTTGAAAAGATTTATAAAAGTTTAAACAATAAAATGAAAGTACTGGAATGAAGGGATTAACTAATCATAGTTTAAATTAATTAATGAAGAAATTCAAAAATAGCTAATATTTAAATGTGAGATTAGTTATTTAAAGAAAATTTATAAAAAGTGAATTTACTTAATCTACAGTTTAATGTAAAAAAGTTTAACAAAAATAACCATATACTAAGCAAATAGTTTACAGTTTATAGAGGCATATTACATTAACAAACAAACCTGAATTAAGCAATGTTTTGTGAAACTAAGATTAAATAAACCAAGTTTTTTGAAACAAAAGTTCACCATAAAAGTTTAACAAAACTAAGTTTCACAATATTTGAGTTAGAAAGCTTTAATTTACAAAGCTTTGTAAAAACAGGATTAACTGAAGTTGTTTTTAAACAAGATTAAATAATTAAAATTTCCTTAATCGAATAGACATAAACATAGAAGTTACTTTAACTAACCGAAGTTTTAAAAAAGTAATTTATATAAATAGAAAAAAAAATATTAATTATTTAGGAAAAAAATAAATAAAAAAATTTCTTCAAAGTAAGATTAATTAACCATAGCTTTTCGGAAAACTGAAGTTTAACAACATCAGATTTAGATACGTTTAACCAAAGTTTATTAGAAACAACATGAACTAGACAAACTTTTGTTATTCGTTGCAGCGTAGCCGAGAGAAAAATTCTCAGATTGGTTAATCGTAGTTTAAAATATTTAAGATTAATTAATAAAATATTCAAAAAAGTAAAATTAATTAATTGTTGGTTATAAAATATTAAAATCAAAGTATCTTGAAAGGCCGTTTAACAAAACCGAGTATTTCATAACAAAACTTAACCAATGTTTAACATAAAACCGTAATAAATAATAAACCTTAAAAACAAACTAGTAAACTTTTTATTTAGATTAGGAAATAAGTTTCAGACAAATGATATTAGCTAATCGTAGTTAAAAAAATAAGATTAACTAATGATAATGAAAAAAAAATTATTAATTGGTTTGGAAATGCTAAATTCAAAGCTTTTTATAGTAACATAAACTAATCAAAATTTTTCAAATTGTAGTGTAAATTTTTACAATAAAATTTTTTTACGCAAAAGTTAACTACCAATTTCACAAGATTAAGTTTAACAACCAAAGATTTAAAAAAGTTCGATTTACTACACAACAATTGAGAAAAGCAGGATTAACTAAAGTTTTATTTTAATAAAATTACTAATCGAAGTTTTATTATTCGTAGAGGCATTAGGTTATAAAATGTATCAAAGACGTGAGATTAACTAAACGTAGTTTAAAAAAAATAAGATTATATAAACTTAGTTTAAGAAGATTAAAATTAATTAAAACGTTATTCACAATTATGAGGTAATTATTGTAACAAAATTTCTTTAAAAAAACGGATTAACTCATTTTTTTAAATAGAAGTTAACTAACGGAGTTTCAGCTGGGTAAGTTTAACAAAAAATTTATAAAAGTTCTATTAACTTAACAAAGCCTATAGTTTTTTTCATATATAATCGTAGTTTAAGAAAAATAATATTTTATAAAAGAAGTGTTGGAAAAAAATTAATAATAATGAAATAATTAAGGTTTCTTGAAAGTAAAATTAAACCGAGTTTTTCAAAACAAAAGTATAACTAAGGTTATTTTTTTAAAAGTAAGTTTGTATAAACTTAGTTTTAACAACCAGAGTTTAACAAAAGTAAAGATTACTAAGTGTAGTTTTTGAAAAACTCCTAGGTTAACTAAGTTTTGTTTCTTTAAAGAATTAAAATATAAATTTAATATAAACTTAAGAAATCAAATATACTTTTATGACTTTAAACGTAGTTTAAAAAAGGGCAGTTAAACGATTTTTAGGTGAAAAAGATTATTTAAGTAATTTTAGTTAAATTTATTAAAATAATTAGAATAAATTAAATGAAATTTTTTATACATACTTAACATATTTTTAACTTCAAATTGTTTTCAAACCTCATTTACATACCTGCAACGAAAAAAATAATAGAAAAACAATTAAATATTTCATTAAATAATATTAAATTTCATATTCATAATATTACAAATATTTGTTTCTAAAATTTTCCACTATAATTAAAATTCATTTAAGGTCTAAAGTAATTATATTTAAATCCAACTATCATCTGTCTGAGCAAAAAATGACAAAAACAAAAGAAAAGAGACTCAACAAATTTTATACTTATTAATTAATTTTTGTTTTTCAAAGTCTTTTGCTTTTTTCCCTCTGCTATCAAATCTTTTAAAACATTTCAAAAAAGTTGTTGTCTCATTTTCTTATAAAATAAAAACAAAAAGAAAGATCAACTTTTTAATTTAATTTCAAACAAAACAAAAAAAGTTGACAATAAAACTTTTTCTTTCAGTGATTGATGTTGCTAAGACTTGGCTGACTAAATGTTTGACGGTTTCAGTGACATTTTATAGGTTTTTAACACCCCCCCCCCTTTTAGAAAAATTCAAAAATTTAAAAACAAAAAAAGGGTTGAGGTGTGAAATTTGAGTCCAACAAAAAGAATTTTTTTTTCCATTTAATGATGATGACGATGATTGTTAAAATAAATGTAAGAGAAATAAAAAGAACACAAATGAAAAAAAATAAAAAAATAAAAAACAAATTAATGTAACTTTTTCTCTTTTTTTTACAGTTCAATTTTCTAAATGACTTAAACGATGGATTACGTACAAAAGTTTCTGGTTACAAAAGAAATAAATGAGAATAAAAAAAATCTTTAATAATAAAATTATTTTTTAAAACAAAATCACATTGTATTTGTAGAAAAGTATGTAATTTTATTAAAATTTGAAATTGAAACTTTTTTCTAAAATATTAAAATTGAAAATTCCCATTTACTAAATCTATTTCAAAATTATGATGAATCATGAATTAAAAAGTAAATCCATCATTTTTCTAGCTGTCACTACAAATTATGTTACGTATATTTTATAATAAAATAAATCTGACTGACTAGCTGAGTGTTTTTTTTTTTTGTTTTTTTTTTAGTTTTAAACATTGCAGTTCAGTGATTCGATACAAAATAATTGTGCAAAATTTTGTGTTGTTGATACAACATGCTGCACGTACGATTTTGTTATACAAAAAACATTTTTTTTACAGCAAAAAAAAAAAAAATACAATTGTGAAATTGTGTTGTTTTTTTTTTTATTGTGATTACTTCTCTTGGCACATTAACAGTTTTGAATTTCAATACAATTTTTTAATATTTTTTTTTTAAAAGAAAAACAAAAGTAACAGATTGTTTTTTGTTATTGTAGCGTTTTATTGCTTAAAAAATAAAGCCGCAAAAAAACTAATTTCTTGGTCAGAAAAATTATATAAAAGATTGGAATAATAAAAGCAGTAGTAATAAAAACCTAGACCAACTACAAACTTACAATAACAACAATGGCTGAACAACTAAATCTAGTTAAATAAAAAAGAAAATATTTTTCATAAAAATCCAAAAAATAATAACAATAATCAAGGATTTCTTAAAAATAAAACAAATATCAAGGATTTCAAAGTTTAAATGTTATAATGTTAACAGAATTTATTTGAAAACTAAGATTAATAATTTTGTCATAAAAATTACATTAAATAAATGTAAATTTATTAGACTAAAAAATATAATTTTAAATTCATAAGGTGAAGGTTAATAAATCAATATTGATAGCACTAGGATTAACTAATCTTAGTTGCAGAAAAATGAGATTAAATAAATTATATAGAAAGAAGATTAACTTTATTTTTTTATTAATTTTTTTCCTATTACTTAGTTAATCTTTATTAATCTTTTAACGCAACGCAGATTAGTTAATCTTAGTTTTATTTAAAATCAAGTTTAGAACTATTCATAGTTGATTAAAATGTCCAATAAAATTAAGATTTCCTAAACGTAGTTTTATAAAAATAAAATTATCTAAACTTAGTTTAATACAAGGTAAATTAATAAATCCATGATTCACAAAAACAACAAAATAATTATTTCTACAAAATAAGAATTTTTCGACAAAAATCCACATTTATTTATTTATTTATTTATTTATTTATTTATTTATTTATTTATTTATTTATCTATTTATTTATTTATTTATTTATTTATTTATTTATTTATTTATTTATTTATTTATTTATTTATTTATTTATCTCTTATTTTTAATTGTTCTTGACATTTAATTTGGAATACAACCCTTTAACCCTTAAAAAGAAAATACGGCAACTTATTTCCCAATGTCA
>MINK01007224.1:0-12395 GCA_001735545.1 Phormia regina
TGATTAATTATTTTAATATATTTTCTTATTTTTTTCCATCAAACAAATTTTTTAATTATATATGTATGTAAACAATATTACTTCTATGGTATAGGGTACTTTTTCAATTCATATTAAACTTATTAAGTTTTCTTATATCAATTGTTTCAATTAATCAAGTAGCTATAATTAATTGCGGTTGTACTTGAAATACACCCTCTATAAACATTTATACATAATCCACAATTGATTTATATAGTAAACAATTTATTAACAAACTATGTATGTATGTCAACAAATAAATATTATTTTTATTTAACGTCTTTTTAAAAAAATATATTTAAATGTGTTTTTATGAGCAAAATGAGTCATAAACTTAAAACAAACTTAAAACTTGACTTCATTCATGCAAAAATTCTCTCAAGAAAAAAATAATAATAAATAAAAATAAAAGTAACAAATTAACGACCGGTTTTAAATAAACAAATTAACACTTAAGTTGAATATTTTTATTTTATAACAACAACAATAACAACAACAAAAGTAATAAATAAAAATGAAACTAAAAAAAACTTGTTACAGGTAGACTTGTTGTCGACTAAAATGACAGATAAATTTTGAAACTAATTGAAGAAGAATGAGGTCGATAATAAATATTAAAGAATTTATGATTTAAAAAATCTTTAGTAATAAACAATAAAATATAAATTTGATATTTTTTTGTATTTCAAAAAATAAAGGTGCAGCTTAATAAATATTCTAATTTCACAAAAATATATAGCAGTATAGACTAGAAACTAGTAACTATTATTAAGCTACAGTTAATTCAGTTTACCAAATAGTTGGTATGTAATTTTTGTGGTTTTATTCATAACTAGTTAAGTATTTAATATTAATATTTTTATATTTATTTCGGTTTTAATTAATTTCTTTAAATTATTATTTTTAATCATTAGTTTGCTTTTACCTTATAAGAAGTGTTAAGTATTTACATTCCAAAAAAAATATTTGTGATCATTTTAATTACACCTCACTTTTGTTTTCAATACTCTTTTATATAATAATTTTTATTTAAATTTTGTTAGCTTTTTTTGGTTTAAAATAATTATTGTGTAGGTTGTAGACTTTTATTTAATTTATTTTTTAAAGTTCAATACCAGTTACCTTTTAAAGTTTCACAAGTATTTTATTTTTATTTATTAAATATTTTAATTTGATTTTATTATTATTTCAAATTTTCCTTTAACGTTTATTTTTTTAATTCTTTCTATAGCCCAGAATAGCTTAAAATTAAAATAAAACAATGTTATTTTTAAAATTTTGCATAAGAATATGGTCATCAGTAGGAAAAGAAAAACAAAGACGTTAAATGAACGTGTCTAAAATATTGATAATATATATGTTTATGAATGTTAAATTGTCTTCACAAAGTAGTGAAAAAAATAAAAATAATAATATTTGCACCCATCACAGAGAAGACCAATCAAAATGTTAAACATAGCTGGGAATAAATGTCGAAAAAAAAATAAACATAACAAATACTGGGTGCTGAATGCTTACACAAATAAATATTATTTTTGTCCGTTAAATATTAAGCTTAAAATTGATAAAAAACATACATATTTGAAGGTCAAATTTACTATAATTTATCATACTTCCTTGCTCTCAATGAGAATGTTAAAAAAAAGCTAAAGTTAAATTAATTGTTTATGCTTTCGATAGATTAATAAAATAAAATTGTAGCCAGTCAGTTTATTATTAAAGCTAAGAAATTGTTCCCATTTATTATGAAAACAGAGCAAATACAGTGGGCTTTCGGGGACAAAAAATTATAAAAAAATGTTATTTTAATATTGAGTTGAACAGAAATATATTCCAATCTAGAGTAAAGTTTAGTATAAAATCTAGTGTAACCTACTGTTAAGTCAAGTCAAATCTCCTATATAAACATTAATCTGGTCTATAGTTTAGACTATAGTCTAGTTTGTATTGTAGCCTATAGTCTATACTATAATCTCATCCACAGTCAAGTCTATAGTTTAGGCAATAGTGAAGTCTAAAGTATAGTCAATAGTTAAGACTACAGTTTAGTCTACAGTCCTATTCATAGTCTTGTTGATACTCTAGTCCATAGTCCAGCAGATAATATAGTCAATAGTCTAATCTAAATTTTGTTGATAACATAAACTATAGACCAGACCTTATTTAAATAGCCCACTTAGTAGTTTTGTACAGTCTTGTCTATATTCTAGTCTATAGACTAATTTTTGTTCTGGTCTATAGTCCATAGTCTATATTATAGTCAGGTCTTTATTCTAGTCTATCATCTACCCTATACTCTACACTATTTTTTATAGTTGCTATTTCCGATAAGAAAATATTATAAAAAAAATTATAGTCTATAGTGTAAACTATAGTTAGTATTGTAGCAGATAGTTCAGTCGATAGTCAAGTATATAGTGAAGTCTATAGTTTAGCCTAATGCACTATCTATAGTCTTGTGGATACTGTAATCTTGTAGATACTATAGTCTAGTTTATATATCATATAGATGACAGTCTTGTCTAAGTTTTTTCTATAATGTAAACTATAGTCCAAACTATAGTCAAATTTAACTCAAGGAAAAAAAGTCCATTTAATAGTTTAGTATAGTCTAGTCTATAAAATATGTTATGTTCTAGTCTATAGACTAATATAAGCAGGCGCGGATGCAGCTAATGCTTTTGGGGGAGAAAAATAGAATGATGTTCACAATTTTTTTCCTAAATTTTAAGATTTAGTATAAATTTTGTATTAAAAGTTTTCACTTTGGGGAGGGAAATTTCCATTTTCCCTCCCCGTGGATCCGCGCCTCAATATATGTCCTAGTTTATGGTATAATCTGTATCTAAGTCTTTAATCTGGTCTATATTATAGTTTATAGTCTAGTCTATAGTCCAGTATACTGACAAGTCTAGAGTCTATGCTGCTGTTTTATGGTCATGTTTATATTCTAGTATTTCATCTCCTATAGTCTAGTCTATGCTTTACGTTATACTGTGTAATCAGAAATATTGCAAAGAAATTTATTTCCCACAGAAAATTTTTTCTGGAGAATTTTTTCACTAAACGCTGTTGATATAAAAGGAAAATTTATTATTCGCAATAAATAATTGGGGAAAAATAAGGAATCTTTCGCGGATTTTTATAATTGTTCTAGTCAATCATCTACCCTATAGTTTATAGTTGCTATTACCGATAAGAAAATATTCCCTATAATAATATGTAACTTCTGATCGGTCAGCTAAAGAATGTAATTTAGATGAAAAAAATCGAGTTTGTACTTTTTCTGATTTTTGCAATTGAAATAATATTTTTCTAAAAAAATAGTTTTTTTTTATTTTATTTTTTGATAAACTATTAATATTTTATTTTCTCATTTTGACTTTATAGTACAAAATGAGAAAATAAACAAAACTTTAAGATTTTTGTAAAAGGAATCCTACAACTCCCAAAGAACTAATGAAAATGTCCAAAAATGGGATTTTTTAAGTTTTTGGCTATAGAATTCAAATTTTTCTGAAGTCCCGTAAATTTTGATTATAAACTTTTAACAACATATCGAAGATTCTTACAATACAATCCGCTTGTCGATTCGTGCTTTGGGATTTGAGAAAATTTGGTCTATAGTCTAAACTTTCATATAAATCGAGTTAAGCCCACTTAAGTTATTGGGCTTGTTTTTTTATCTTAAAGTCATCTCTGAGAAGTTTTTTTCACAAAAAAGGTGTAGATACTTTTTCGGTCAAAAAACACAAAAAAGTTGTCTTTTTTGCAATTTTCAAATTCAAAATCGTTTATTTTTGGACTCGGTAAAGATATTGACTTAAATTTTTTTATTTNNAAAAAAAAAAAAACGGTAGGAAATACCAGGATATATATTTTCTTGTCCACAGTCTAATTTAACTTATTTATAGTATATTTTATAGACTAATCTATAGCCTAGTCTAGACTATAAAGTAATCTTTAGTCTAGTCGACACCATTGCTATATTAAGCAGAAATTTACACTTAGGTTTACTCTATAGCATAAACCACTGTTCACTTTACAGTTTACATTTAATTTACACTATAATTTGCATCATATTTTATACACTACATTTTACACTATATTAACATAACAGTCTAGTCTATATTATACAGAAATTAGCAACTAGGCTAACACTATGGTTTAAACCATATATTACATTACAGGTTACATTTTAGTTTCACCATTGTTTTTACTATAATAGAAACCATAGTTTACACGACAGTTTAATCTATAGTTTACATAAAAGTTTACATTACAGTTTATACACTGCAGTTTACACTATATTTACATAACTCATTTTACGGTATAGTTTACTCTATCGTTTAAATGACATTTAAAACTAAAACTTACACAATAGTTTATACTATACTTTACGCTTTATTTTATATTATGGTTTACACTAGATTTTATAGTATAGTTTACGTTACATTTTATACTAGAGTTTACATTAACGTTTACACTATACTTTACTTTATAGTTTGCATTACCGTTTACACTATAGATTCATTTATTTCATACTTTTGTTTGGACTATAATTTGTTTACAGTTTAGATTGATCTGTAGTTTACACTAGAGTATACACTACTTTACACTGTAAAGTTTACACTATACTTTATATTAAAGTTTTTCTTTACAGTTTACACTATAGATTTATTTATTTCATAAGTTTGCTTGCACTATAATTTACACTAAATTTACACTGTAGTTTACACTAGAGTTTATACCAAAGTTTACTTTACATTATAATTTGCATCACAGTTTTCACTATAGGTTTTTTTGTCAATATGTTTGTTTGCACTATTATTTTCACTATGTTTACATTTTAGATTGCACTGTAGTTTACACTATACTCTTCATTAAAGTTTACACTATAGCTTACACCACGATTTACACTGTATTCTATATTTAGGTTTACACTGTAAATTGCATTATATTTTAATCCATAGTTTACACTTTCATTTTTACTGTCGTTTACACCAAGGTTTTGCATTACAATTTAACCTGATTTTTTATTATAATTTAGAATACATTGTTTCCTATAGTTTCTTTAATTATAGTTTTTACACTACAATTAACGATATGATCTACATCATACAATAGACATTATTGTATTTTATAAAATGTTCTATAATCTAGTCTAAAGTCTAGTACATTGTTAAATCTATTGGTCAATTATAAATTTTAATCTATAATGCGATGATTAATTAAACCTTTAATCTAAATTTATAGTCTATTTTAATTTATTTTATTTAAATATTCATCAGTATCTTTTTTTATTAAATTATTTAATTTATGTTGTTCTAATTTAATTTCTTGTTTTGCAATTTCTTATCTTTTAAATACAAGTGTTTTTTTACTAAATTTTTTTTCGAATGCTGATAAAGTTTGTTATATTTTTTATAAACTTAAAAAAAAAGAAAACCATTTGTTTATTTAAATAATTATATTTTTTAATGATAAAATTATGACTTATATAGTCATTAAACTAATAACAAATTTAAAGAAATTAAAAAATAAGAAAAATTAAAAAAAAAAGATAAATTTAAAAGCAATAAAAAAGTTTCTACTGGATCGAATCTTTTATACCCTTCACTACTTTACTGATAATCACTCTTGTATAGGAGCTTTGAAAAGCTGACTATAAATACGATTTTTGGGAGTATCTTAGTCTTTTTTTACGATATCTCAGTTATTTATCAAATGATTTTGCTAATTTTTACTAATGTTCTTTCAAGGAATATTTCCTTCAATTTGATGTATAGCACATATATATCCGATGACTAGGGATTCCTAAATTCTGATTTTAACAGGCAGATGGACCGACAGACATCTTCATAACGACTCACTTATCAATTAGAATCTAGACTTTATACTTTAGAAATCAAAAACGGAATGACAAACTAATATATCAACTTTTATGGTGTTTGTGTAGTATAGACCCTAAGTCTACACTAGACAAATTTTTATAGATTTTTTAAGAGAAAAAATTTATTTATCTGCATATCAATAAGGATCCAGAATATATATAATTTGTGTGGTCTTAGAAATTACAAACAAAATGACAAACTTTTATATACCCTTTACACATGTGGTGAAAGGTATAAAAAGTTTACACTAAGTCTATACTAAACAAAATTTTTTATTAAATTTTTAAAATTTATTTATCGTTTAATCAATAAGGATCCAGAATATATATAATTTTTTGGGGTCTTAGAAATTACAAACGAAATGACAACACCGTGTTAAGAGTATAAAAAGTTTACCCTAAGTCTATACTAGAAAATTTTTTATTGTTAAGATAAAAAATATAAATTTCATTTATGGGGATAGAAAAAACACTTCTTCCTCTAAAATTGTTAAAAATATAAAAAAATTATCTGTTTATCAGTTAAAAAAATAAGGTTTGTCTTGATAACAAAAAAATTTTGCTAGACTAGACACAGTGTTAAATTATCTCCAAATTTGTATTTATATGCAGCTTTGGTTATTTTGCTTTAAAAGTATTTTTAGAATTTGTTGTTTTATTACTATTATGATTTTCTAATGGAATGTTAATATGAATCATTTAATAATAAAAAAATTCCTTGAAATAAGTGAATCTTATAGTGTTTTTTTAATTATAAATTAATCACTTTACAAATGATTACAGAGCAAAAACAATTGTTTTATAAAAAGCAAAACAATTGATTATTAAAAAATTATTTAAATGAAAACAATGATTAAGACCATAATAAAAAAAATATTCTACAATAATACAAATAATAAAGATAACAAAGAAGGGAGAGGCTGTGTTAAAAGAAATGAATAATTAAAACAAATAAATAAATTAAAAGATTTTAAGGTTTTAAATTTCTTAAATATTATTTACAATTTGAAATTTTTAGAAATCTAATAGTTTTCTCTCTTCCACTCTTTCTCTCTTCCAGAAACCCATTATGATAATGCAACCGTTATTAAAACGCCGCTCTTCCCCAAAGATCTCTTTACCAAAGAGCAACTTGAAAATGGTGCTGTCATTTGCCATATTATCGGTGTGATATACATGTTCGTAGCCTTGGCCATCGTTTGCGATGAATTCTTTGTGCCTTCCTTGGATGTGATCATCGAAAAATTGGGCATTACAGATGATGTTGCTGGTGCCACATTTATGGCAGCCGGTGGTAGTGCGCCCGAATTATTCACCAGTGTTATTGGCGTATTCGTATCGTTCGATGATGTTGGTATCGGTACAATTGTCGGTTCAGCTGTCTTCAACATACTCTTCGTAATCGGTATGTGTGCGTTATTCTCGAGAACGGTATTAACGCTGACGTGGTGGCCGCTATTTCGTGATTGTACATTCTACAGTATTAGTTTGATGGTATTGATATACTTCTTTCGCGATAATTTAATTTACTGGTGGGAGGCTTTGATACTATTCAGCATTTACTGTGCCTATGTGACCTTTATGAAATGGAACGTGGAGGTGGAGACGTGCGTGAAGAAAGTGATAACGAAAAATAAGGTGACTCGCGTCCGAAGTACAGATCAGCTTATGCCAGCAGTAAGTAGTTGGGAAGTTTTTTTGCAAAAAAAAAAAAAAAATTAAAATTGAATTTGAATTAATGATTAAAAAAACAAAACAGAATTTGAAAAAAATTGGTTAAAAATTTTAAAATTCTTAAAAAAAAAAATAATACAAAATAATACAGAATATCCTTTTAAAAAAATTGTTTACAATTTGTGTTCACGACCATTAAAAAAAGGATATTTTTTTGGTTTAATTTAATGCCAGTATTTGTTTATTTTATTTAGTTTGATTTTAAATATTTAATTATTTTTTTTTTTTTCATTTAGTAATTGGCTTTAATTGGTTGTTTGTTTTTCTTTTTAAATTATTGAACTTTTTTTATAAAGCAAAATTTTTTAAATTTACTTTTTGTTTTTTTCCGTTTATTTGTTTATTTTTAGTTCATAAACAAATTGCACTTTTTTGCTGTTAAAATGCATGTTGTTTTTAAATAAAAAATTCTGTAAAAAATATATTTTTAACATAGCAAATAAATGTTAAATATTATCATAGTTAAAACAAATTATTTTGCATATATATTTAAATAGTTTGTTTAAAAATTTTATAAAAATAAACTCATCATTAGAAATGGGGAAAAAAATTAAGGAAAAATTAACACATAACCTCTAGCAAATAGGACACATTTCTTTGTAGTTTATGAAAATAGGTGTTAAAAATTTTTAATTTCATTTCGCATTTTAAAAAAGCTTATACTACTAATTAATGTATAAAAAATTAAAAAAGGAAATAATAATATTAATTTATGTTTAGAATGTTGCTGCTCAAAAAAATTAAAAATAAATAAAATTTAACATGGATGGACAGACGGACAGACATCATTAAATCAACTGAGTTAGTGATTCGAAAGCGATATTACGAGTTCTGAACTTTTGTTATTTTAAGTTACAAATACTCATAAACTAATGAAGATAAATACAATATTACATATAAAATAACAATATTAAATAATGCTAAAAATGTTGCTGCTAGCAGAATTAATATTAACACAGCATAAATAAACGGACGGACGGACGGACAGACATAGTTAAATCGACTGAACTAGTGATTCTAAGCTAACATGATAGTTCCTGAACTAATATTTTTGAAGCATTACAAATACCAGCATATAAATAAACAAATCTATAATATTATATTTCCTATATCCTATATTAAGTTATACTAAAAATACTGTTTTTCAAAGAAACAAAAATTTTAAAACATAAACGGACGGACATATGGACAGACATCGTTGCCTTGATTCAGATAGTTATAATAAGTCGACAAATGTTGGTCCTGGACCAGTATTTTTCGTCATTCTAAATGTCGCCATAGTACTTAACAAAAGTACCTTCTTAAAATTAAATTATTTATTTTTTCTACTTAAAGGAAAAATAAAAAATTACAACATAGGTGGACGGACGGACAGACAATGATAAATCTGCTTAGATGATGATTTAAAGTTAGCTGGGTCCTGAAGCAAAATTTTTAGACCTTATTAATACCAGCACCTTACAAAATGCTATATTATATAAACATTAACAATATTAAATTAAACTAAAAATGTTGCTGCTCAAAGAAACAAAAATTTTTCCAAAGAACGGAAGGACATACGGACAGACATTGTTAATATCGATTCAGCTGGAATTTTCAGTCCAAGGTGTTGGGTCTAGGATCAGTATCTTAGGAGGTTTAAATAGTAATATACAACAATATTTCAATTTTAGATTAAACTAAAGATGATACGACTAAGAGAGAAAAATATTAAAATTATTTGTAACAAGAACGAAATGACGGACGGACAGACATAGTTAATACCTAGAGATTTCCAGCAGGCAAGGTAGCTTCAGAACAAAAATTTATTACTAGTATCAATATATTACTAAACAAAAGTGAAATATTACATATAAATATAAATAAATAAAACTAAAGATGTTGCTGCTAAAAAAAACATAATTTCCCAATATGGACGGACAGACAGACACCTTTCTGAAGAAAGGTGCAATATTAAATTTACTTAAATTTAACTAAAGAAAATGTTGCCGATCAAAGAAACAAAACTGTGCCTAAATGAACTTACGGACAGATGGACAGACGAACAGGCATCTGCAAATCAGGTCCGATAGTTATCCTAACAGGACAAGGTGGTTCCTCGACGTTCTTGGAATTAAAAAAAAGCTTCTGATCAATGAAAAGTTTAAAGTTCAACAAAATTTTTTTATTTGATTTATGTTATGAAAAATGATTTTTTTCCAAAATAAATGAAAAAATTTTTTTTTTGTAAAACATTTAGATTTTCAATGAAATATTATTTGTTTCTTATTTTGGTAAAAGAATAGGGTTTTCGGTATAAAATTGTAATTTTGATTAGAATTTTGAAAAATTTTAAATTTTGATAAGAAAATTTTTGAAAAATTATATTTTTGGAAAATTTTTATGTTGATAAAAATAAGTTTTTTGCAGTTGGCGGGTATTTTTGATGAAAAATTTTAATTCAAGTAAAAATTTCAAGTTTTATACAAATTCAAAATTTTTTGGGTTAATTTAAAAAAAAATAAATTTTTGAAAATTTATTGAAAATTAAATTTTTGGAATAAAAATTATATTCATAATAAAAAAATATTTTTTTTTATTCAAAAACATAAAGTTTGCTAAAAAATTTTTTTATACAAAAAGAAAAACATTTTAAAAAATTACTAAAAAATTGTTTGTTTTAATATTTCTTAAATCTGTTTTTTATTGTTAATCAAATTATTCCTCCTCATAGGAGTTCAGCAATGAATGTTATTATTTACTTTATGCAATTTACTTATTGTCCTCTATGGATAGATTGTAAATAAAATTGAATAAAAAAAAAAAAAAAAAAATTATTCCTCCGAAATATATTTTTTATCCATAAAAAATTTTATTTTTATTAAAAATCTTTTTATTTGTACAAAAATTTTATTTTCTAGAAATTTAAAATTTGTTGACAAAAATATATATTTCCAAAAAGGAAGCAAATATTAAAAGCCATATTCGAATTTTTAACCAAAGATCTAAATTTATCAAATTAATTAAAAAATTTATTTTACTCTTTAATATTTTTGCTGATTTTTTTTATTAAAAATCATATAAATATTAAGTAAAAAATACAAATTAAAAATTTTTCGTAAATATTTTCGTTATTTTATAACACTTTAATTATTTCCCTATTAAATAATCAGCCAAATTACTCTCCCATCTCTCCATTAAACAAACCCACTTATGCAGCTATTTTCCTTAAAATTCTTATAAATCTTTATATGTCATCTTAGCACTTTACCTGCATTTAACATACAATTTTATAAAGAAAAAACAAAGTTCACTCTTAACTATCATAAAACTTACAAAACACTATAAGATGAGTTATTAAAAAAGAGCTTACATTGACAAAAATTTGTCATTATAATTATAAAAGAAAATGCAATTATTTTAGCACAAATTATAAGTAACATAATAACTAGAATGAAATAAATTAATTGAACACTTACCTGTTTCCAGAAAACAACAAAGATATGAAGGAAAAACAAAAACAACAAACTTGTGAACAATAAAAATGTACGGAAAAAAAATTTAAAAGAAATTATAACTAAATAGCAACTTGTACACGTATAGAGACTTAAAAGTTTTTTTCTTCGTTTTTTTTATTGTGGAAGAAAAGAAAAATAAAGACAGAAAAACTTGCAAAGATTTTATGAAAATACAATACAATATACAGACATTTAAGACATGAATATATGAAGACTATAAAACATTTTTTTAGAATAATGCAGAAATTACTCATAAGCATGAAAAAAACCTTAAGGCAAACATACTACACAAAACTTAATGTTTAAGGAATTAAACAAAATTTAAATTTTTTTAAAATAAAAATTTTAAAATTTCTAACCAAATGTTTGACCTTTTTTATAAAATATATTTTGATAAAATAATTTTTATATTTTTTTAAGAAAAAAAGTATTTTATTTAGTTTTAAATTTCACGAAATACGTTACTTTTTTCTAAAACCCCTAAAGTATGCTTTAAAATTTCAATTTATATTGTTTAAGAATATACAATTTATTCACACACAAACACACAAAATAACAAAACAAATTCTTGTATTTTTACAAACACTCATTCATACTCGTGTTTGTATTCATCAAGATTTTTATTATTATTTTACTTCGTTTTGTTTAACAATCGTAAAACAATGTCGTCGTATTTTGTTTTACTTTTATACAAGTTTGTGTGTTTATTTATTTACTTTTTTTTGGTAAACAGAGACACAGAGTGGGAGTATAAAAAATGGTGAGAGCGGGAGTATTCTTCTAACTCTTGTTTGTGTATTAATATGTACAAGAATAGTTGTAGTTTAAAAACAAAAAAAAAAAACATAGCGAAAAATAATAGCAGCAAAACAACAACAATTACTATATAGAGAATTTGCAAAACAATTGTTATGCATAATGTTGTCTCTGTTTTTGAGAGTTATTTTTCTTATATTTGCCGAGTATTTGTCTTAATTTCTTATATATGTTATATGTGTATGGGTGTGTGTATGATTTTTTTTCTAAAATGCTTTTGATTATTTGCATTGTTGGGTTTTGTAGCAAGAAGAAAATAAAGGAAGAGAAAAAGAGAGGGGAAGAGAGAGAGAGGGAGAGTATGTGTGTTTAAATAAACTCATATTGTAGTTTAAAGGAAGGAAACAATTCTTAACTACTAAACAGGCATGGAAAATCTACTACAATTAAAATTTTAGATATTTTTTAAATAAAATATATTAAAAAAGTAATTT
>MINK01007240.1:570-21819 GCA_001735545.1 Phormia regina
AATTAAATTTCAATACAAACTTAATTTAAAATTTTATTAAAAAATAATTTGAAATGTTTTTTTTCTGTTTGGCATTAAATTAAATATATAAAAAGTTCTTGACCCTTTACACAGTCTGTAATGTTTTTTTGTGATGTTTTAAATGGAGAAAGGTCTAAACTCATTTTTCTCCAAATAAAAATATTCTTTATAAACTTATACAAATTTTATACCTTACTGAAAGGTATGTTAACAGAACTGATTGAAAAATAAAACCAATTCCAATAACCCAAGCGATCATGATCATGACATTCTCTCGCATATCACCCACTTTTTATTATTAAAGTTTTAACTTTAGTCTATTTCTAAAATCCCAAAGCACAAACACGCAAACAAAATACAGTTTAGGAATATGTGGTTAAAAGCTTTCAATCAAAATCTAAGGGACTTTGATAAAATTTAGATTTTACTGTAGAAAATGTGATCATTATCAGTTTAGGAAAATAGACTCTGTAATGATCACAATGATGTATTTGAATCAGTTTTTTTTTTTATTTATTTATTTGAAAAATTCATTTCCATTTTTAAATAGATTCAGGCTTAAATTAGAATTTTCTATCAAACTTTTTATTAAAAAATTTTATGTTATGAGTATTTTTCAATATATCTTCGCGATCTCTTTGTTTACATATATTCGTTTAAAATAATAAATTTTCACTTGACTTCAAAAGTTTATTATTTCTTACAAGTTATCATATTTATTAAAGAAAGTGTTATTTTAATATTTGCATTTAGTAGGATACTAAAACTGAGAAAATGAGATTCAGGCTTAAATTAGAATTTAAGCTGAATGTATTTGACCAAAATTTATTTGGAATTAAAGGAAACTAATTTTCAAAATAATTCCTGCAGATTTTTAGTAATGAAAACAATATAGTTTCACGTATTTTATACCCTAAAAATCTTGGAAATAATTTCAAATATTCATAAAAATTCCCTGTCCCAAAAAAAAAAAAATATATTTTTTATGTGATTCAACCATATTATGGTGCAACATCTATTATGGTTGCTATTCATTTTATTATTATTATTATTATTATTATTATTATTATTATTATTATTATTATTATTTTTGCGTGTACTGAATATTACCCAAATCCAACCAGTCAATCAGAAGTTACAGATTTATTTCCAAAAATTTTCGATTCTGCTCCACCGTGTTACAATGAAAACATAAATAAAATATAAACTAAAAATTCCATTATTTCTAAGAAAATATTTTCTTACATAACTAATTAAGTAAATGAATTAAACCAAAGAAACATAAGGTTTTCAAAAGTTTTGTTAAATAATCCTTTCAGTAGGTGGTTTTTATAATTATGCCTTACAGGATTTAAGTAATTAAACAACACTAAACAAATCAAGTAATTACATACATATACATATATACAAAAGTCATCTACAACAATTATTTAATTAACAAATTAAATTTTCTTTGTGTTATATAAAAACAAAAACATTCTATCATAAAACATTATTCATAAGAATAGATTTGTGGCGTAAAGTTGATAAAGAAACGAAAAAAATGAAAAGTTTAAACATAAAAAACATCCTTTTAATTCTAAGTATTTTACTAACAACTGTTAAGGCAGAACTTAAACTAAAAAATATAATTGATGAAGTTATCTTAACATTTGAAATTGAACTTAATATTTTAATTAATTTCAACTCTAGCAGTGACTTTGAAAATTATCAGAAATTATTAACATCTAGTGATAAACCTGTAATAGTGTATAATAATATTAATGCCAATGTTACTCCTTTATATCAACGTCAAACACATAATTTATTGGCAATTGTATGGCTAAATGAAAATGTGACAGTGAATGACACTATCAAATATTTGGATCGTATTATATGGAAATTACACTGGGTGGAAATAATGTTTATAGCAGAACATGCGATAGATGAACATATAATGCAATATTTCTTTCAAATATGTTGGGAAAGTGGTTTTGTTAATGTTTTGCTTTGGACCCAAGGTCTCTTATATAGCTATCATCCTTTTCCCGAAGTACAAGTGGTACAAGTGACCCATGTACAGACATATGCTAATAAAAATCATTTAACAAATTTTCAAGGTTATGAAATATTGGTGCCATTTCGTGAACGTGCTCCTCATTGCTTTAGTTATCGGAATCGACAGGGGGATTTAGTTTTGGCTGGATATTGGTTTAAAATTATCGATGTATTTATAAAACATTATAATGGCACTACTCGTATTCTACCGCTAACCATAGAGAGAACAAAAAATCCTAAAGATATTCTTAAGTTAACAGCTGCTTTTCGTTATGATTTTATACCCACCGCCATGTATTTCAGTGATTACTATTCCAACAGCGATGTTTTTTACTTATCCAAAGTGGTAGTTATATGTTCGATGCCTATGGAAATTCCAGAAAGTTTATATCTTTTAATTACCTACGATAATAATGTATGGCTGTTGTGTCTTTTAACATTTGTCATACTTTCTTTGCTGATTGCTTTAATATACAGATTCTTTACCAATTATTGGGATTTCCCCAAATCTTGTATTGATGCTTTTACCACTCTAACGCATTTGCCCTCCAATTACTTAAATAGACGTTCCATTTTAATGTATATCTTACATGTTATGCCCATAATAACTGGTTTTCTATTATCCAACTTTCATAACTGTAATTTATCTAGTATGCTTACGGCTAAAATATATGAAAAACCTTTAGAATCCCTTGAAGACATAAAGAGAACTAATAAAAAGATACTTGAGTCTGTTAATGATATTGATCAAACTTTAAGTTTGGATTCGGTACCACAATTTATTAAGGATCGTCTAGTCACTATAGATTCAATGGAAGAATTTTTCGATTTGCGCTCCAATCTCAACGTAACACAATATTTCTATACGGGTCCCGATGATTTGGCTGAATTTTATTTATTTCAACAAAAATATTTAGCTCGTCCTTTTGCTACCGCTCTAAAACAGGCTCTCTATCATCGTCCCTATTTCTTTGCCATGCCTCATCGATCTCCTTTTCTAAGGCATTTTAATCGTTATCTAATGTTTGTACATGAGAATGGTTTGTATGATAAACTGCAACATGATGCCAAATGGGATGGTGTTATTGGTGGTGAGCTGAAGTTTTTTGTGGGTTCCGATATAGTTACTCCTTTGAGTGTAGATTATTTTCATAGTGCCTTCGTTTTGCTATTTGTGGGTTTAATTTGTTCGTTAATTGTGTTTTTGTTGGAAATTTACATGTATAAGAAACAAATGAAAAAATAAATATCTGTAAACTTATGTAAGATAAATAAAGAACGATAACAAGCGTTTTATTTGACTTTAAGAAAATTAAAAAAGTATGTAGGTATGTTAAGTAAGAAAGTATTTTTTTATAACAACATTTTAGTAATTAATTTAAATTATTTTATTTGTATATTTTTAAAGATAAATTTTACTTTATATTTTATTAAGAGCTGTCAATATATTTTAAAAAGAGTAAACAAGTTTGAAAATTAATTATATTAATAAAGAATAAACAATGACTAATACATGTTACATTAGGAGTGCGAACGAAAAATCTTAACATATAGGATTCAATAATTTTGATTTAAATTACATTGCTTATCTGACATTATTCTTCGTTATATAGAAAAAATTTAAAACAATATTTTTAATATAACCAAAACTACTCCAATGGGTGAAATTCGGAAGAGTGTGTACCTTGACCACTTGAGTTATTGGGCTTGCTTTTTTATCCTAAAGTCATCATTGTGAAGTTACCTTTCAGAAAAGAGCAAAATTTTTACATGTTGCTAAAGAAAATTTTATTTTAGAGAAAATAGAGTGCAGATATTTTTTCGATCAAAAAACAGTAAAACAGTAAAAGTTATGTTTCTTGCAATTTTCAAATTCAAAATCATTTATTTTTGGACTTAGTAAAGATATCGACTTCATTTTTTTTTTTTTTTTAATTCAATAGATAATAAAATTGGTCAGTAATACTATGAAATATATGAAAAAGAAAAATTGAAATCGGATGAAAAAAAAAAATTGGCTAGCGACTAATAATTGTGTCTGAGGTACCCTATTTGAGCCCACTTAGCTCTGCTACTGAGAAGTTGGTTGTATCCTCCTTCCAAACTTAACATTGTACACTCTTCAGCTACGACTATACCAAATTTCATGCAAATCCAATTTCCCAAAAATATGTTATAACCAAGATTAGATTATGGTGGGAATATAAATTTTATAGCACAATTGTGCTGACTGAGCTCACACTTAAGAGCGCATAGAGTAAACATGAACTGTAAAAAATTATGGAAACTAATTGTTTGCCAATCAATTTCTTTAATATTAAATATTTAAATAATATTTTCTTATTCATAATAATATTTTCAAATTTATAAAAGCTTTATAGACAAATTTTCCATACAAACTTGATTAATAAATGATTTATAAATTTTAATTTTTTTTATGAATAAGGCAGAAAATTGGAGGAAATTATAATTATATTTTTACTTTAATTTTAATAAATTTGAACAATGAAGAACGATAAATAACGGACGTATTATATTTATTAAACTCATCTTTTCTTTCTGTGCATTTTTTTACTCTCACAAACACAATTATATTTTTAGTTAAAATCACCACATCATTCAGAGAAGGTCACATGAATATTTGCTAATCGATTTCTTTAATATTAATGTTTTAACATAAAGTGGGGGATATGATAATTATATATTTTTTTTTTATTTAAAATTTAATAAATTTGGGTGTAAGGAAAGCAAAAGTGCATAAAAAAATAAGTTTTATTGAAGAATGAAAAAACGGACGTATTATATTTATTAAACTCATATTTTCTTTAAGTGCAGTTTTTTTTCACTCTCACAAACACAATTATATTTTTTGTGATTGACATCTCTATTCATATATATTCAATATGGCCACTCAATATCTTTAATGATTTGTGCCTTTTTTGAATATAACTTTCCAATGAAAACAAACATTAGTTTTTTTGCCATAACAAAATTTATTTCATCTTAGATACTCTTACTTTAAAATTATAATAAATAACTTCCATTACAAATACAATAATTGATAAAATAATACCAACAAAATATAAAACAAAAGGTGCATAAAAATATTCCAAAGACAAAAGATGTTCACTACTATCCTCTTTATCTTTAAAATAATAAATTTCACCACTTTGTATGCCATCCCATTCAATTTCATTCAGAATCTTTTGCAATAAACCTGAATCGGATAAATATTTCAAATAACGATTAAATAAATGTATAAACGGTAAATTGTGTCGCATGGGGAAAAAAATTTGTTCAGTTAAAATTACCGGATTCATTAGTTGTACTAATGGAACTTTTAAGAATTTCTGTTGTAATAAAAAAAAATGAATTTTATCCTCAAAGCCCATATGAAAAAATGAAGCGTTTAGACTTCGGCGTTTATTGTCGAAATCTATGCCATCCGTTAGAATTATACGTTCCAAAAGTATAGATGGCACCGTGGCCACAGAAAGGAAATGCATTATATCTTTAGAATCGATAAACATTTTTAAATCAGTTGAATTAATATCGAGCAGTGTTTTAATTTGAGGTTCATATATGGTCATAACTAACATGCTAGATAATTTACATAGATACATTTGCACCATTATAAAACCATACAAAAATAGAATAATATATAAAGAATTATTAATGGAGTTGTTGGTCTCCTTGAACAACTTTATATGATTTTGATATATAGCCAAACTTAAGACATAAAGCAAGGCTTTAGATAAATCGAATTCACTTGTTTTAAAATATACCACAAAACAAGTTACTAAGGAACATAATAGTACTAGACTTAGATATAAAAGCCATATAACATTTTTAAAAGGTTTTTCAAAATATTGATATTTGGGTATGGGTTTTGCATTTGGTACCATGAAGACAGCATCAACATTCAACAAAACATCTGAAGCAGCATACCGACGATTTCTATAAGCCATAAATGGTACAGCATCGATTTTACCATAAGATAAATCTTGCAAAAGAATTTCCAATTGATCGGTATGATAATCATTGGGATATTCAATGAATTTAAAATTATATTGTTGTATGAAAGTAATTAAAATTTTATAAAAATAACCAGCATAAATATAATTCCCTTTGTGATCTTTATAACGATAACAGCGGGGAGGACTAGAGGTTATGGGAAATCTGAAGGGATATTGATGATAATTTGTAATTTGTTTTTGTTCACTGAATTGTTTTAATGAATTTAACTTCAAAACTCTTACAATAGGCCAAGGATCGTATGTATACAACTGTTGTTTGTGATAAAATAAAACCTTTACAAAACCATAACTCCAGCATAACACAGATATCTGCTGTATATATTCCAGCTCTTCATTTTCCATATCAATAATCCATAATATAGTAGTGGAATGCATTATCTTTAAAGTTTTTATTAAATTTTTAAACAATAAATCCATTTGCTTCTTCCTATCATCATTTAAATCCATTTCATGCTCATTCAGAAAAACTATAGTCATTACATTGTGTGTGAATATTTCATATAAATATAAGCCTTGTTCATCTTCCACATTTTCCATAGTTTTTATTAAAATAATTGATTTTTGTGTATTCCTTAACAACTCCTCCATTTCTTCATTATCCATAATAGATTGTCCTATAATTATATTCCATTCGATATTCAATTGTTTGTTTAGGTTATTAATTATATTAATTAAATTAGTTTCAGCTAAATATTGATGTCCATATAAAAGTACACCAAAAAATATATAAATATTCGTATACATTTATATTTGAACCGTTTCGAAATGAACTTTTCACTTGAATATTTATTTTCATTTTACTTGTTTTTGCAATTTTATACTTTTTATTGACCACTAGCTATAGACATCAACAAATTAACCCTTATGAGGAGCGATTGGGTAATATATTTTTTTTTTTAATGAATCCTAATAAGAAGCTTAAGGAAATTGCCGGTATTTTATAATTCGAAGCATATAACTCGAAGTAATTTTACAATAATTCTGTAAGTTGGGTTTCCAATTAATCGGGGTTTGATATTAATCGGTTTATTTGACAAATAATTATTTGAGGTTATTAATTGATCGCTTAGTAAGCGATAAATTGTAATTTATTCGATTAACCTAATTTATTTGGTAATACATATTAGTCATATAAATAATACTAAATATAAAAGTTAATCCATTGAAATTGTTATTTAGAAAATAAATGCAGATAATATAGGGTTTATCTTAATAGTTCTATCACCCATTTTTTTGAGAAAATTGAGTTTTATTGAGGTTGAGTTTGAGGTTGAGGTTTATCTTAATAGTTCTATCACCCATTTTTTTGAGAAAATTGAGTTTTGGACCTAATACTATAAAATGTTTTTAAAAATTTAACTTTAATAAATCAGACTTTTTAATATAACTTCTTTTATTTTCTATGTCAGAATCAATTCTTATTATAAATTTATTATCATGTTCACAGCCTTATCATCCTTACAGGATCCAAGGCCATAATAAAAAAAATTCTCACAAATTAAAGAATTTATAAAATTTTAATCTTTCGTTTAACATTTTATTAAATACAAACATAATATCCCAAGAAGTAAATAAAAACCTAAACTTGGAATCCAGAAGTAGCACAAAACAGGATAATTTCCAATGAATTTAACAATTTTTTTGGTTTCTGCATTATTTCTTGAGCACAAGATTAATTTATTAACATCAAAAAATGTAAATTTCGTTAATCGGTTGTTCGACAATAATAGACAGTTTTTAATTATTCGAACAGTTAATCGACCAAAATTAATCGGATAACCGAATGACAATTAATCGATTGGATACCCTAGTAAGTATTAAACCGTTACAGATATCTCACTAAAATATCTCTTCTATACGTTGGCTGAGAATCATTTTAGACCATATCCGCCCTTCCGTCATTCCATCTGTTTGGTTGATTGGCTGGCTGTCTATGTAAGGCTACTGCGCAAAATACAGTTCGCAATTTTAAAGATAATTTGATGAAATTTACGTTAAATTAGGTTATGATGGTCTACATGGAATTTTGCTTAAAATGTCTTAAGCTTAGAAATATTTTAATTAAATTTAACACAAATAAGTATTATGTTAGCTCAAGTGCGTGCCTAATTTCGATCCATAATTGGTCATAGCTCCCATATGAACCCCTCTTTCGAAAATCACTTTAGTGTGCACAAATCCCAAAAAATTATTATCCACAATATTCGCACAAATACAAGTATACATTATTGTACAAAATTTTAGGAAGATCGGTCCATAATTGACCATAGCTCCTATATAAGACCCAACTTCAGGAATCGCCCAATAAACTATAAATAAATTTTAACGTAATATTCTGTAGTAGTATTTTTTATTTTACACCTAATACAAGAATTTTGTTAAACATAGGCAATGATGTACGACCTATCTTTTTACACGAAAATAATCAAAACCCGTATCCGTACAATACATGTTAAAAAAAAAATACTTTTTTCATTGAAATGGTCACGCTGTCGTTATAAGAGGCCTCCCACAAAAAAAAGCTGTTTCGACGTTTACCACGATCTCGATTATCCATAACAGTCGGGACCGGAAGACCCAAATATCTCTTAAACCGGATAAAATACACATGAAACATACAAGGACTATGAATTCTCTAACGATTAAAAAAAAAAAAGAAATGTATAACCGAAATGGCCAAATTTTTAAAGCCACCCATATGTCTCCTAACCCACTAGGTCAACTCGAAAACTCCTCAGCTCTGACCATGTGAAATTTTATCGAAATATCTCTTACGATTCAATAGTTACAGAATTATTAAAAAAAAAAATTTTGGAACCACTGTGTATTGTTGGAACTGGATACCGTTAAAAGTTTAATTTAGATATGCTTGTACTTATATTATTAATTTATTTTTTACAAATACATTATTTATTGTCAATACATCGCTTCGATAAACTGCTTAACAATAGTAATTCACATTTGAATGTAACATTGTACAACAGCATTTATGACACATGAACTTTTTTCGTTTAAGTCTTAACAGTTGCAAAAATAATACTTTGTTTTTCTACATTAGTATTTTAGATATCGGATTAAATACCTTTTTAAGTCAAGTAAATTGTGAAAAGTAAGTAAGTCTACAATTTTATGGGTTCATATGAGAGCTATGGTCAATTATGGACCGATCTTTACGAAATTTGGCATACAGATTTCTGCTTACATAGAATTTAGTTTAAATGCATTTTGAAGGTATTTATGAGCATTTAAATACTTTTCCAGGAGGACATTTGTATGGGGGCCAGGTGAAATAATGGGCCGATCGTGACCAAATTAAAAATCATACGTAGCAAATTTCATCAAAGCCAACCAGACGGACATGGTTAAATTGACTCAGAAAGTGATTCTGAGTCGAACTGTATACTTTAAGTTGGGGTATAGGGTGATGTTACAATATTTGCACAAACACATAGTATCTCAACCAGCTATGGTGGTGTAGGATATAAAAACATGCCCGAGATTACTAAGTTTGGAAGGTCACCCACTGACCCCTGTCCCACTAAAAAAACTGTTCCTATACAAATCAACTTAAAAACGCCTTAACTGTATAACTATATTTTTGTTAAAATATTTCTGATGGTTTACAAGTTAATCACTTTGGAGCCACTACAAAAACTAAATAATGGTAAATACTTTCCAAATTATGAAAATTATAATATAATTTGAGATTAAATTTATAGAATTCATTAAGTTCTCTATGATTTTAATTTCTTAATCTAAAACTATATCTTTTATAATCAAATAATCAAAAGTAGCAATTAAATATTATATTTTATTTTTTATGTTTTTTTTTTTTTTTGAAGTGAAAATAAAATTAATATCTAAAATAATCAACGAATATAAATTATTAAATAAAATATGTTGTATGTATATGTATATGTAAATATGTGAAATTTGTATACAGAAAATTATTATTATTATTATTTTCTTTTATGTTACAATACAATAACAAAATATATTATAATATAATTAACCAAGCAGAGTAACGTAAACTATTAACCCTTTGCACAGTGTTTTGATCACATAAATAGAAGAAGTTAAAACGAAAATTGGAACTTGGTACACTTGTTACCTTAGAACTCAGTTTAATATAAACAAATTTTTGGAAAAAAAATTAAATTGAAATTAACATTCCAGTTTTTCATATAAATATCATATATTTCCGATCGGTTTCATTACTTAAAAATGGTCACTCACTTAACAGATTTTTTCACTAATAAGTAGTTAATTAATATCTGATTTAATTATAATGACTGAGCTTTCAAAAAATATAATACCTACTAACATTCAGACATAAATTAATTTTTGATTTTTGCCTATGGGGCAAAATACTGTCCAATGCAACGTACAAAAATAATGATAATTTTTAGATTAGGATTTCAGAAATTTAAATCGTTTTAATAGCATTAAGTAACACAACATGAAAATTGTTGAGGTAGGTAAACTGCCATACTAAGTAAAATACAGTGTAAAGTCGATAATCTGAACACTGATTTAATTTTTGAATTAAATTTTAGTAGATTTTGTAGAATTTCTTTATGCATTAAAGTTAAGTATTCTTTCTAACAAGTTGTTTTTTACATAAATTAAATATATTTGAAAATTTTATACAGTTGATCACGGTTATAACAAACTTGTAAATATGAAGGTACGTATTTGATTACGATAATAATATTTGCAATTAAAGTGCATTTGTTTCCTTTTAAAATGGGTTATATTGATGTTATAAAAATCAATGATTTAAATATATCAGGAAGAATATTTTCCCTTACCATTTACCAGTAATGTGTTCACTATTTAAAATTTATATTTTTGAAGGCTCATTGTAATCATATTTATACCCTACACCACCAAGGGTGGTTGGGGTATTATTTTGCTTGAAATATTTTTGCTGGAACCATAAACTTATGTTGGGACCAAAGAAAAATATTCGCTATAGCCATAGTTCGTTTTAATCACTGTTCGTTATTAACGTTTTCGACTATATATAGATATTATTAAATGAATTATTCGAATTATCGAGTTAATACTGTATCTTAGTTTTGTAATCGTTTAAATTCCTATTTTTAAACTTAATGTGTAACAAATTAATTTAAATTTCCATATTTTATAATATTCCCAAACCGCTTATTAGTAAATAATAACTATAATTTTTAAACAAATTACACAGGTCTACAAAGAATCCTCCCCCAAAGACAAATATTTGGACTTAATGAATTTCGATGTCCTAAACACGAATCGGCTTTCAATGTTTTCCCTTCAGTTTAGAACTTTTTATGAGCTTGTCTAATAAAAGATTCATATATATAAAATTTCTTTTCTGTCATAACAAAATTAATTTTTAGAGATTTTTCCAAAAAAATACATACCCGAGATGGTCAACCCTGGAGAGCCACCCACTAGCCAATTAAACCGCTATAGGTCTGTATTACCCACAATTAAGTCAAAAACACTTCTCCTATGAACATTCGAAATTATTTCCAAAAAAGCGTTTTGGAACTAGTGTGAGCAAATACTAAAATAAACCATGTGCCTTCAAAATAGATGAATAAATTTTGATTTTATTCACACCTAAGCGAAATTACCAATATATACACCATTGCCTATGAGTACTAAAATACTTGCATTAAGTGAAAAATAAAAAATAGTGAAGGCTGGGGCAGTTTCAGCACCTTTTTTAAGGTCTGAATGTAGGAATGTATTCCACAGATTTAGAAATGTTATAACTTCTGAACATTTGGTAAAAATTTCATGAATTTGAATTTGATTACGAACCAACTAAGTGTGAATTTTTTAGCTGTATGAAAATAGTGGAAAATACACATTTATCATTAACCCTTAGATTCAATTATTTAGTGTTTAATATTGTGATTTCTACCGGCAAACGTTCAAGTCTTAACACCACGCAAAACATCATACATTCAACAGATGCCGAATCCTCCACGATTTAAAATGCTTAATCTACCTCCAAAAGCTAAGTCAGTTGGTAAACTAGATTTTTGGTGATTCCCGAAATTGAGTCTTTTATTAGAACCATAGTCAATTATGGTTCGATCTTCATTAAATTTTGCACTGTCATTTAAACTTATGAAAATGTTATTTCGTGTCGAATATTAATTTGATATTAAAATTTTTATGGGATTTATGCACGTTAAAGTGGTTTTCGAAAGAGGGGTTCATATGCATTAAAACTCTATTCCGGGAGCACATTTGTATGGTGCCTTAATGAAATAATGGGCCGATCATGACAAAATTAATGTACCAAATTTCAACAAATTATCTTTAAAATTGCGACCTGTAGTTTGCGCATAAGTTTTAAATGGACAGACAGCCTACCAGACTCAGAATGTGATTCTGACTCGAACGGTGTACTTTAAGGTGGGTGTAGGAAGATTTTTTCTCTGTGTTACAATATTTTCATAGTAGATGATATTTATCATACCTATATATACTTATATAGTACAAATATATTATTATATTAATGTAATACATTTTCAATGTATAGTTTCATTGGGACAAAATATGATGAACTTTACATTGAATTTTATTATTAATGTATGGCAATACATTGTTTCAATGAACCTGTACATTGGTTCATATTGAAACAATGCATTTTTTCTTTGTATTTATGTGCCTTTTTGGTTCAGTGTATTGGAGTTTAATTTATCTAAATTGGGTTGGATTGGAAATTGGATATATTTGATAGCAAAAAAGTTAAAGCTGATTCTTTTTTAGCATCTAGTCCACCCAGCTATATATAAGTATTTTCTTTCAATTTTCAATAAAATAAAGATTTGGACATAAATTTTTAAAATTCATACATATTTTTGCCGACCAGTGTTGTTGATTTATATAAAATAATGCCGGAACTAAATATTTGTTACAATCCAAAATAACAAATCATTGCCTAAAAGCAAAATAAACGTTAAGCGCATTAAATACGAAAATTAAAAATGAAATTCTATAATAATATTATATTATTAGCAATTTCAATAATATCTTATGGAAATATAAATTTTGCTGAAAATCATTTGGAGAAACAGCATCTAATAAATGTAATTAATACATTAAATACAAAACTCAGCTTAGAATGGAATGCAATAATTGCTTTGGATTTTCATAAAGATATGGACTATATATTAAAATCTTTAAAAATACCTATAATATTAATAACACAACAATATAACAACAACAACAACAACAACAACAACAACAACACAGTTAATACAATGCATTGTAATCAAATGATGTCTATAGTTTTTATAGAACATAAGACTTTGGATAAATACTTAGATAGAGTGCAAATAGCTTTGCACTCTTTGCAAACTAAACATATTTTATGGATTTATTCTGAAGCCACAGAATTGGATTTACGAAAATTAGCCTCTAGAAATTGGAGTTCGGGTTATACTAAAGTATTATATTATGTACAGGGCAAGTTATATACTTATGATCCTATTCCTTATATTAAAATACAACCAATTTTACACCTGCAAGACTATGTTGAAAGAAGAGATATAACAGATTTTCAGAAATATCCTTTGACTGTACCTATTATATTATGGCCTCCACGTTGCTATCGTTATGTAAATCGTTATGGTCAAATTATTAATACAGGTTATTTATATAAAATAATCAAAATATTTATAGATCGTTACAATTTTCAACAGAAGGAATTTCCCTTTGTCTATGGATCATTTGATATCGAAGCTCTCAGACAGGGTATAAAAAATAATATAATTGATATTATACCTACAACCTTGTATTCATTTAACGGTGAAGGTGGTCAGAGCAGTAATATTTTTTGGATTTCAAAATCATTTATAATCGCACCTTATCCTAAACCCATATCAAAAACTAAATATTTTCAGCATCCTTTTACAACAGATACCATAATTTATACGCTTATGCTGCTAATATTTTGTGCTCTAGCTGTAACATTTATCTATCGCATGCAAAACTATTTAAATGAAGTGGATTTTAGCAAATCAACACTATATGTTCTTGCTATATTTCTCTATCAAGATCAGCTTAATTTTAAAATAAATACCAATATACAAAAACTAACTTATTTTCTAATTTATATTATTGGCTTTGTTTTAACTAATTTATATATGGCCAAGTTGTCCAGTTTATTGGTGGAAACTGTTTATGAATCAAAAATAAAAACTCTTGAAGATTTAAAAAGTACCAACTTTCAACTGCTTTTGAGTGAAAGTGATTACACATATTTGCAACATCTCTCAAATGTACCAGACATAATACTAAAAAAAGCTAAAATTATTAATGATGTCGAACTCTATAAAGCTCAACGTAACTTAAATAATTCACATTTACTGCTGGCATTAGAGGACAAAATTAACTTTTTATTATTTCAACAAACATTTCTTAAAGTACCTCGTATGTATAAAATCAATGAAGTACTCTATAGTAAACCTGAATATTTTACGGTTCGCAATGATTTGCCTTATCTTCAGCTTTTCAATCGCTATTTAAAATACATAATGGAAGCGGGTATTCTTAAAAAATTAGTAGTTGAAACAAATTTCGATGGCATAATAAGTGGTGAAATTCAATTCCTAAAAGATTCTGAGGAGACTGGAAGTTTATATCTTAGTTTTGAATATTTCTATAATCCATTGTATTTTTATGGAGTTGGTATGTTTTTATCTTTAGATTTATTCATAATGGAGTTGATATATTTTAAGTGTGTAAAAGATTAATATTATTGTAATATTTTAATGAAATTTAAAATTAAATAGAGTGTAAAAATAAATGTAAAATTAAAAAAATATATAAATTTAAAAATCGTAATATGGTGTTTCGTTCTACACAGAAAAAAATATTTCAAATTATTTCGTAATAGAATTATTTACGAACTTTGTATTGGAATTTAATTATACTATTTATTAATATAATTAAATTTCTAATTGGCTTAAAATTATTTTTAAATAACTTGATAGCTTTCAAGAATATATAAGAAAAAAATAGTGATTTGTCTATAAAAATACAGAAATAAATTATATTTAAATAACTTTTCAATAATTTTCATCTTTTAAGAAAATTCAGTTATTATATTAACAATCATTGTAGTTATTAATGTTATCATTTTGATGATTGGACCGAAATTAATTAAAAATTAATTAATAATAGCAATTTCGTATTTGCAGTAAATTTTTCCTTTTTCTGTGTAGTGCACAATGTGCGTATCAAAAATGTAAATGTTAATGATTATGTAATGACTGTTCCGATTTCAATGAAATTTGACATGGCACGGTAGGACCAAAAGCAAAATAAATGGTAATAAGTCTGGTACCTTGAAACAACTAAACCGATTAAGATGAAATTAGGAATTTCAATACAAGAGAAGTTAGGTTTTTAGAATAATGTTAAAAGGAGTCTGTAGCTGCAGCACGGGCGACGCTACAGTGAACCTTTACACGAAACGTTACAAACTCTAAATAGTCATGTTATATAACATTTTAAAGGAAAATGTGTCTTCTTTAAAAACATATATACAAAATTTTATTATTTTAAAATTTTTAGCACTTTTATCTTGAAACAATACAAATTATGTTCATATGGACATATTTTAAAAATTTGAGAGTAAATAAAATCTAAATGCTTACAGTTTTATTAACATATTTTTTCACGTGATATAAAATATTTAAAGGAAAATTGATAAATGTGAAAGTCAGAAAAATATATATTTTTTATAATTTTACTATATATTTTTAGGAGTCGAAATTTATTATTGAAAATAAGGTTATTTTCGGAAAATTGCCTCGTGTGATTAAGTTTACCGGTATTAAAGTTTTAACAAAACTTTTTAAAAAAGTTAAATATATATTTTTTTTCAAAAAATTTCAATTTTGACTTTGAACATTTTTTTCTTGTTATCGAATTGAGATAAAGTTTTTTTAGAAAATTGTAGAGAATTTCAACGTGTTTTAAAAAAAAAAAATTAGAAATTTTATTTTAAAAGTTATAGGGCAAAATCGCAAAAAATTGCAGGCAAAAATTAGTTTTTTTTTAAGTTAAAAACTTTTTAAACCATACGAGATAATTTAGCACAATACGCCTGTTTTTTCTTTATCTATAAAACCACGAGGTAGTCAAATTTGACCCATTGTAGCGGCGCCAGAGCTTCATCTAACATTATTCTGAAAGCCTAACTCCACCTCTATCTATATTTAAATCGGTTTAGTGGCTCCACTGTGCATGGTGAGAGTAGTGGTTTTGGCAAAAAAAAATTTATCTAGAATAATTTTGAAAAATTATCATTCCTTAGACCTGATATAGATTAAAACGTCAAATGGAAATCTTCCATCATGTCATATTTTCAACCCATTAACCACCAAAGAAAATTACTTTCCCTGATAAGTTTTTATGTTATAAAATTTTTCATGTAATAGGTGGAGGAAAATAGTGATACACATTTTATAACCAAAATATGGGGCTACAAAAATGTGGTATTAGATGTCGTTAAAATTGTAAAATTCAACATTTTTCAATTAACCCTCATAAAACAATAGAAAAACGAGAGAAGAAGGTATAGTCTATCAAGCCCGACGATATGATACCCTACACCATTGCCTATGTGTACCAAAATTCGGGAATTATGGACCTAAACTTGTATTAAATGAAAAATACAAAATACTATTACAGAATGTTACATCGATAGTAATACACAAATTTTACATGTATTTATGCACTTTTTGGTGATTCCTGAAATGGGGAACTATGGTGAATTTTTCACTGTTACTTATATAAAAGTAATATGTGTCAAACATTAAATTAATATTAAAATTTTTATGGGATTTATACAAGTTAAAGTGATTTTCAAAAGAGGGATTCATATGGGAAATTATGCACCGATCTTGGATTTACGTTTGCATAATATTTATTTGTAATAAATTTCGTTAAAATATTTAAATTTTTAAGGTATTTTTGAGAGTTAAAACTCTATTCCGGGAGAACATTTGTAGAGGGGCTAGGTGTAAAAATTGGCTGATCATGACCAACATCAATAGGCTTCGTCTTTGTGCAAAATCTCATCTAAAATTGCGTCCTGTACTTTGCGCACAAAATTTACATGGATAGTCTGCCAGCCAACCAGACCCACGGACATGGTTAAATAAACCCAGAAAGTGATTTTGAGTCGAACGGTATACTTTAAAGTGGGTGTAGGAAATTTTTTTTATCTGCGTTACAATATTTGCAGAAAAACATAATACCCCAACCACCTATGGTGGTGTAGGGTATAAAAAAAAAACTATTTTATTAATCGGATAAGATTATTTATTAATATTAATTTTTATTAAACAAGCAAAGCGTTTTTTAAATATATTTAAAAAATTTTTTTATTAATGACAAATATTTCAAATCTTCTTTGAAATACACCTGCTATAACTTATCTCTATTAAAAATATTATAAAAGAAAATACATTCATTATTGAATAAAATCTTAAAAGTGTTGAAATTTCCTCATATTGAAATAAGTAACCATCACCTATAGGCTCTTTAAAAAATCGTATATATCCACTATAGATACCATCCCAATTGGCATCTTCCAATAGTTTCAGCATTAAACCCGAATCCATTAGATACTTTAAATAGCGATTAAAAAGTTGTATATATGGCAAATTATGACGTAAAGGTAAATACATGGGTATACTGGAAACAGCAGCTTCCATTTTATACATTAAAGGAACTTTTAAATGTTTTTGTTGAAATAGCATGAAATTCGCCTTATCCTCTAAAGCTTTATAGATGTATGAAGTATTCATTTGAAACATATGTTGTTTAACTATTTTATCATTGGCGACAATAGCATTTTTCAGAATTGGCGGAAGTAATTCCAATTGTTTCATATAATCAAAATCAGATTGACTTATAAGAATTTCATAGGGTGATTTGATAACATCCTCGAAACTATGCAATTTTTCCTCGTAAATATTCAAGACAATTAAATTCGAAATGCTGGACCAAAATAAGGTGGTGCTTAGTAAGGAATAAAAAAACAGCAAAAATGTTACAAAATATTTCAATATTCGACATTGTTTTAGGGAAAAATGAAATTGATAATTTAGCGTAGCAAAAACATATAATACAGTGCGACTCAAGTCCCTTTGATGAGGTTTTTGTTGTAACATAAATAAAGCTGACATGCTTACCAACAAAACCGTGGTACATATAATCAAGGGAAGTTTAATGCTGTAATGAAAATATCTATCTTTAGCTAAAGGTTTGGGATATGGAACTATTAGATAAAGCTTATTATTCCTTATGACATCACTAAAGGCTAACTTGGGATGACGATATAAATTATCCAAAACAAAATCAAAAGTTTTATTCTTTAAACACTTGTAGAGTCCAAGACGAATGTAGGTTTCATAATTATAAGGATATTCGACAAATTTAAAATTATATTGATTCATAAATATGTGCATAATATTATACATATAGCCAGTGTTGATAATTTTGCCATTTGAGTTTTTATAGCGATAACATCTTGGTGAATTTGATATAATTGGAAATATCAAAGGATATTTATGAAAATCTATAATATCTCTTCTTTCCACATACTGCTGAAAGTCATTTAATTTTTGTACTTTTACCCAAGGTAAAGGTTCATATGTATATAAGCTTCCTAGTACATAAAACAAAACTTTAGTGTTGCCAAAATTCCAACTATTCCTTGATAATTTCCTTAAGTCCTTTATAGTGGCCTTGGGATAAATCCATAAAATATGAGTAAAATGTTTAGTCTTAAGAAAATATTGCACTAATTTATTCACTTCCATCACATTATGTTCATGGACAAATGCCAGTGTTACCAATTTGTTTGAAAATTTATTACGAATTCTATTGACTTTCGTATTTTCTGCCACTATTATTTTTGGTATTTTTATGTATTTCACAATATTTTCCATTTCTTCAGACATTTTAGTATAAATTATTGATGTCCATTCTATTTCAAAATTATTTTGAAATTCTTCAATTAAATATTGCAGAGAAAAGTTATTTTCACAAGTTATTAGTTTACCCATGAAAATAATTATAAATTTTAATAAATTTATCAATTTATATAAATTCATTTTGTTAAGGATAAAGTAACTGTTCCCGTCAATGGTTTTACAAATAATAAATAAAATAAAATATTTAACCATTGATTTGCTGGTCGGTATTGAATTTTGCTATAATTTATAATTATAGATTGTGTTACATAAATTGTTATAATTTGGTTTTTTGTTTAGAGTTGCATATGTAATTGAAAACGAGAGAAGTAGGTATAGTCGGTCAAGCTCGACTATATGATACCCTACACCTATATGTGCCAAAATTCGGGAAGGAATTAATTATGGACCTATACTTGTATTAAGTGAAAATAAAAAATACTAATACAGAATATTAAGTCGATACAAAGATTCACATGTATTTATGCACATTTTGGTGAGTCGCACATTTTGCTGAAATTGATATTAACATTTTTATGGGATTTTTGCACGTTGAAATGATTTATAAAATTTGGCACACGGATTTGTGCTTACATTATAAGTGTTAAATTTCATTAAAATATTTTAATTTTTAAGGTAATTTTGAGTGAAATAATGGGCGATCATAACCAAAATCAATCGTTCTTGTGCAAAAAAAAAATCATATGTACCAAATTTCATCAAATTATCCCTAAAATTGCGACCTGTACTAAGTGCACAAGCTTTACATGGACAGCTAGCCAACCAGACGGATGAACGAACATCGTTAAATCGACTCAGAAAGTGATTCTTAGTTGAACGGTATATTTATTTGTCTGCGTTACAATATTTGCACAAACACATAATACTCAAACCACCTTAGTGGTGTAGGGTATAAAAACGGAGACGAAAATTACACAGCTCAACACTTGTGGAAATTGTTTTAATTTCATTCCATACATCAATGGAACAAAAATATAAGGACTTATAATAAAAAATTGAAACTTGGTACGCTTATTACTTTGGACTTAAAAAATTGTTGCAAGGACACGTCTATCTTCCATATATCCATAAACAAATTATCTCCACCTAAACAGAATTTGTGATACTATTTAAAAATAGATTATTTTTTTAATAATTTATATATTAATCCATAAAGGACTCTCCTACCTCTAAATACCTATGAACATATATGGAAATTCTTCAAATTCGTTTACTTTTGATGTTCACAAAAAATCTATAAAATTTATAAATGGAACATCAACGATATTTCGTACCAATATTCCTTGGCACTAGAGGAATACGGACCTGTTAGCGTGAATGAGTTTTACCAAATGGCATCAATTTTATGGCGGTTTGTGAGACAAATTTATAAAACAAAGCAAAATTCTATTTATCAAAACTTTTGGCAAAATTCTATTTATTAAAACTTTGCATTTATGTGAAATTATATTTTACAAAGGAACTTATTTCAGTTTTTTTTTTATTTATAACGCCAACATCCGCTGTAAAAAAAGAAGCAAAATTTCTGAATTCTTTAACTATACTTACTTAGCAATCAAATTCTTGGATAATGCTATACTCTAGCTTCACTGAAATAACATTGCGAGTGCGCCTCGCAAAAAAGGCAACTCCTGGAGCCATTCACGTTTTTTCTCTCCAAGTTTGGGTACCTTCTACAGCATTTCTGTTGAGAGCACATTAACGAGATATATCTCAAATGATTTCAAGAGCTATTAGGCGTAAAATTATGAGTGAAAAATCATGGGAAGTTTAAGTTCGTAAATTGGTGTATGAGCCTAAAAGTTCGACGTCTATTGTGATTTTCTTCCCATGGACTTCAATCTTTCTACTTTTGCTATTTGGTTTTTGTGTGATAATTTCACATAATCTTCTTACCTGCGTACACATGTTCTGTTCTTTGTCACATTTCGTTGAATCGGGGGGAGTAAAACATTACGTGTTCGGGGTCCTCTACTATAGTTGGACAGTTTGGGCACATTGGTGACTCGTCTAGTCCAAACCTGTGAAGATAACTTCTATATCCTCCATGCCCAGATATGAACTGTGTGAGGTAATAATTGATCTCTCCGTGTTTTCTATTAACCCATACCTCTATGTTTGGTATAAGTTTGAAC
>MINK01007241.1:0-11682 GCA_001735545.1 Phormia regina
TTTTTTTTTTTTTTTTGTAATTAATTGGTATAGGCGTAATAGAGGAGTGTACAATGTTAAATTTGGAAGATAGGCACAACAAACCCCTCAGGGGCGTAGCTAAGCGAGCTCAAAGTTAGTACCTCTGACATAAAAAAAAATTTAATCGCTTGCCTATTTATGTCTAGTCCGATTTTAAATATTTTTATACATTGTTGTAGGTCCTGACATGGCCTATAAAAAAAGCTTGCGCATCCTATTTATTTCTTATAGTTTTCGAGCTATTTGTCTTTGAATTTTTAAGCATGTTCTTGGTCTAGTTTTTCTTACCCAGTTAAAGAACAAAATTGTCTATTGAATAAACGATTTAGAATTTGATGACTTTAAGATAAAAAAAAAATCCCTATAGCTCAATTGGTCATGGTACACACCCTTCCGAATTCGACCCATTTTATATGATAGTTTTGGCTTTAGACCATATTTTCTAAAATCCCAAAGCACGAATCGACAAGCGGAATATAGTTTAAGAATCTTTATTATGTTGTTAAAAGTTTTAAATCAAAATAAACTGACTTCGGAAAAATATGGCTTCTATAGCAGAAAATGTGAAAAAGTCCAATTTTTGGAATTTTCACCATATTTTTGTGAATTTTGGGATTACTGTTACAAATATCTTACAGTTTTTTTCACTTTCTCATTTCATATAATAAAGTCTACATTCGTTAAATTCGTTAAAATATCTTTACTAACAAAGATTTCATTAAAGATAAAATATTTATAGTTTCTCAAAAAAAAACATTTTATTTTTAACTTTTCGCTTTAGACACTTGTCTCATTGTCAGTTTTGGTGCCTTTATATTTTTTTAATCAATTTTATTTTTCATAGAAAAAGTCCTTATAGTTTCCTTTTATGTTTCATGTAGAGAAAAATTAAAAAGTATAATATTTGTTTAACTTTATGAGTATAAGTGTGTCTATTTTCTTTTGTATACAATTTTTTTGGAGAAATTCGCTTTAACCATTTAAAAGTTTTGTTTATTTATATGCATTAATGTCTTATATAAACCATTTAATAGAGAGAAAAAAACAATTTATCGTTGTCTGATTAGTAGATTTTTATTTTATGAGTTTTTCTCTTTTTGGGTGCAAATAGTCTGCGTGATTATTTACCATTTTTATACCCTGCACAAACAACAGTGGTGAAAGAGATTCATCTCTCAGAATGTAACTGATACATATTTAGTTGATTAGGACAAGTTAGTCTACCTGTCTGTAGAAAACAAACAATTAAACCAAACTAAGTATTAAAGAAATAATATCCTTGGATTAAAGAATTAATGTAAACACCTTAATTGATTTAAGCCATGAGAATAGAACACTATAATGGGGCTTAAGTTTGATTTTCTAGAAAGACAGCCGGACGGACTTAATATGGCTACCATATAATTTTATAATGATCTGCGGTTTTTATTAACTCTTTCAAAATTATACATATTTTGATGATAATGCATTATTTGAATTCTGTGATATTTTTATTTTTCAATTTAATTGAAAATAAAATACTCAGAGTTACAAAATGAAAAAAAATTCTGAGACACAGGGTCTCTCAGTCAAGTCGTGACTCAACATTAGATTACCCATAAAATGTATGGATTTTATAAAAGTTTTGATTTTACTTGCTCCACCGGCAGTTTCTGGTAGATGGGGCTATAAAAATAATATGTGTGCAAAAATTGGGTCGATCGGTCGTAAACCGGTCAGTCGACTTTGACCTTTGTCCTGAAACAAGGCTTAAAAGTAACTAGTATCTTTATTGCGCTATAACTCTTTAATTTAACATTTTCCGATAAAATACTATATAAGCTTTTTTATTCAGAATAAAATGCAGACATTTTTCACATATAATTTTTTTGCCTACTATGATTTGTTGTGAAGTTATAAGAAATCAAATTAATAAATATATATGAGATTACTTCATACAATTAAAAACTTGTTCAAATTTGCACCTCTCACCAAAATGATTAATTCAATTACTAAAAACTGTAAAAAACAAATGCAAAACAAACAAAATATTTTCAATAAATATATTAATTAAATCAATCAAGTGAATACTTGAATGAATTAATAATGTTTATTAGAAATTGGAAAAAAAATTTATTAGAATAAATAAATTACATGGAATGAGTAAATATTGTAGGATATTTTTTTAACCAACTCTGCCAAATAAAACATGTTCATATGTTTGATTTGGTAATAAATATTCATTTTTAACCATTAATTACAATTTAATGTTTAGATGGCTTTTAAATACCTAACAAAATAGCTATTAAACCTATAAAAAAAAGAAACATCAATAAAATATACATAAACATATACAGTTTAGTATAAAAATATAGCACAGTTTAAAGAAGAAATTTTAAGAAAATTACAATTATCTTTATACAAAAGAATTATATTTTTCCCAAACCAAATTTGAATATTCTTTTATTTAAAAAATTTTAAATTACTATTTTTCTTAACCTCAATGTTTACAATAAAAATTATACTCATGACCACATATATGCTACATACATATAGACATAATTATATCTGTATAAATGTCTTCTTGTATGTATAGTATGTTTTATAGTTGTTACATTTGTTAATGTTAAATTAAAACAAACATTAACAAACATCTAATCAGTATTCTGTATATAAAAAAATAGATAAAATTTCATTTTGTTACTTATATACTCTTATACTCTTACACACATACAGTCACACACATAAACATATTCATACACAAACAGAAGAGAGTGACTACTATTACATGAAAACTTAATTAATGATGTCCTGATATTAAAACAAAACAGTTTTTATTAGTCATTAGACAACTAGACTTCTAACATTCATTCTTTTATGCCAAGTATTTGGGGAATAAGTAGTTTACTCTTCATACTTAACATTCACACTTACTTATGTACAATTACTTAACTAATACATATACACACACACGAAAAACATATATTAATGTTCTACTCATGCTACAATTTTAACCACAAAAACCACCACTAATATTAAAAAGTAGAGCTAGATAATATTATTGTGCCACTTTATGGTTAATGGTTAATGAAGGAGTAAAACAAAAATTCATATATAAAATAAGTTTTAATTTTCAACATTAAATTTATAAATGAAACAAACTAGAAAATAATGTTTATTTAGAAAAACCAAAAAAATTAAAAATAAAAACTTACCTGTTTTATGAATGAAAACTAAACTAAATATTATGAGTTTAATAGCTAATGTGTCTCCCTCCATACTTTGGCATTTTCGAAAACTAAAAAAGATACATAAAATTATGTATAAAAAAAAAACATGGCGTTTAGGTCTAAATATGCGTAGCACAGAAATATAAGAATGTTTGAATCGGACTTGCTTTGATAAAGAATATCTTAATTATATTTTTATAGCGCACAATGGTTCCAAAACGTGTAGGCTAGAGGAGGCCAAATTGAGCTCCAAAAAAATGCAGCGACAAATTTACATTCCAATAAGTTTTTTTTTTTAAATTATTAATCTTTTCTTAGATACCTAATACTTGTATAAAAGTTTAACAACTATTAAGTATTAAGAAAAGGTATAAACTTTTTATACAAGTATTTGATATCAAAGAAAAGGTTAGAATATGGAGATTAATAATTTGTAAAACAAAACTTATTAGAATGTAATTTGATCGTAAGATTTCTTGAAGGGCTTAAAATTTAGTTTTTTTTTTTTTTTTATTTTAATAAAATTAATTTTAAATTTTAATAAAATTTATACGAATTGCGATATTAAATTGAAATTTTAGTATAACATGTATAAACTTGTACTAAAATCAGAAAATTAACGATATTTCTCAAAATATCAATCCATATAAATCGTTTTAAAAAAATTTACTTTTTTCATTGGTCCCCTGTCCATCACCCTGTCCATCAAAAAACACTTTTTGGATGTATACCTTACATATAGATCTTTATAATTAAAATAATTTTAATTGGATCCCAGTTTTTCAATTTAAGAACATAAGCAAAAAAATTGTCCACAATGACAAAACTTGGAAAGGGCTTGTGGGCGGACCTTTGCCTCAAATTTATAAGCATTTACATTAAGATTTCTTATGAAAACATTAAAGAAATGACAAATCCTATAATAAAAACCTAACTTTATCAGGAAATAAATATTGTCACCTTTAACAAAAAACAAGATATGTAAAAATTTCTTAAAATTCCAACTTCAGATTGATATAACTTTTTAACGGATTCATTTAATTGTTGTATTTTTGCAACAGTATTATTTAAAATTTTGTAGCAAATATTATAGGAAACTTTAGGAGACAAATTAATCATGCCAAATTAACAAAAAAAACATATACTAGAAATGAGGTAAAAATGTATTTCGTCCCAAATATCTCGCAAACTAAAAGATATAATCAACACATGTAATCGTATTTTTGTAGAAATTTATAAGGACTAATATATAATGATTTACAAGGATTAAAGTATAATGACTTCTTGGTATAGTATTATGATACCGGAAAGCTATTTTTTGCCACACATACCTTTCTACCATTAATTTTATATGACTGATATGAGTTTTCACAAAAAAAAATTTTAATTAATTTAAGATACATTAGTTTTACTATTTTCATTAAACACATCGCTACTAAGCATAATGAAACATGTAAGATAATTAACTAAATTATGAAATTTGTAAGCCTTAAAGGGTGCACAGAAACAAATGATTACAATATTCATAACTATACATTATTAATACATTGTACCTTATTTATTTATTTATTTATTTATTTATTTATTTATTTATTTATTTATTTATTTATGTTGTTAGTCAATATTAAAAGCAACAATTCGAAATCTTAATTATGGATTAAAAATAAATTAAAAGGAGTCTCCTAAAATTATTAAAAATCATATGAGTTTTTAAAAAACAATAACTACAAGACAGCTATGTCTCTTAGTATTAATTATTTATTATTATTAAATTATATATCGGCCATGCTATGTCTGTCCAGTTGTCTATCAGAAAAATTATCATTTAAGTCGAAGTAGACTTTTAGTAAATTTATTTAAATAAATTAAAGTATTTATGCAATTTTTCTTTTATTCCAAAATCCTTAATATTAATTTATTCCTACCCTCCTTTCTCTAAATATCATAAATTTGGAATAAAATTAAAACTTATTTAATCATATAAAAATAAATTCCAAGAAACTTTACATTTCATTTTCTATATGTATTTCTGTTTTCTTTTACTGTCTGTCTATTTCCATTTTAATCCATGTTTCCATTTTTAAATATTTTTCTTTAATTTATAAATCACATAATCATTAATAATTTAATACAAATTCAATATTATATTTGTCATATGCCAGTCAATTGGAAAAGTTATTTTTATTTAATTTAACACACTCACACACACACACACACACATTTACAAAGAATGTCCAACAATTAAGAATTTATTTATAGATAAAAATTTAATAATAACCAAATTATTCAATGTAATACAATTAAAAATTAATTTATTTATATAAATATTTTAATAACAATGATTTTAAATAAATAAAATTTAAAATATTTATATTTCATTCAATGTTTATGTTTAATTAAAATCAATGAATTTTTTGTTCGTATATCTTTCATTTGATTAACTATTAAAAACAATTTGAAATATTTGTAAAATTAAATAAATAATTTGGTATAACATAAAAATAATATAATCTATTCTTTGTTTATTTAATTATTTTAAAATGTTATCTTATTATAACAAAAAATAAAATTTAGCATATTTTGTCTTTAATTAATTCAAATTAATTACAAAAAAAAATATGAAAGTTTATTCATGTTTACTTTTAACTTTAGGTTTCAAAATACATATTAATTAATTTTTTTTTTTTTTTATTTAAAATAAAATTTTACCTTAAATAAGTTTTCATTTAAACTTATAATAAAAATTAAAGTTTTTATTATTAAACTAATATTGTTTTGCTATCATATCACATCCCATCATCATTCTTAATCGAGAAAAGTTTATCGATTATCTGGCTTTGAATTTTCAACTTACACGTCTGAGTTACTTTTTAATTTCTATTACTTTGAAATTTTTTAACAACAACAACAACAAAAACTACACATAGAAAAGATAACGAAAGAAAAGAAAGTGTAGTTTGTGAAATAACTTTTAATATGATTGGAAGTACAAAATATAATTTAAATCTAAAACTTTTAATAAGCATGACTTTTTGTGCATGTATTGGAAAATAGAGTGTGAATATGTATAACATAGTTTTAACAGGTGTTTTAGTTTTAATTTTATTTTTGGAATATTTTAAATTTGAAAAAAAAAACAAAAAAAAGGCTAAAAACTTAAAACTATTCTTTGGATTAAATTTGAAAAAGAAAAATATTATGGTTATTCTTTTGATTAGACTGTTGACTAAATTGTAAAGTAAATAGTTAAATAGTAAATAAACCATAAAGATTGAACTTTAGACCAGAGTATAAACTATATTATAGACTACAGACTAAACTATAAACTATAACATATACCAGGCTAAAGACTGGACTGCAGATAAGACTATAGATTAGAATATAAACTAGACTTTAGACTGGACAATAAATTAACTAGTCTATAGTTAGAATTTAATTATATTATTAAAAAAATAAAAAAACATTAAAGATATGGAAATATAATAAATACGTAAATTTTTAACAATTTTTAGCTCAGTATATATATTTCTGAAAAAGCATTAATAATTAAATCAATTATTGTATTTATTAATATTATTATTTTTATGACTAAAGCAAAATCAATTAAAAATTAATTAATATAAACAATTTCGTAATTGCAATTGATTTTTATTTTTTTGGGGTAGATTTGAATACGGACTAGACTATGGATCAGTCTAAATATTAGAATATAATAGACTATGAATTATAAGTGTACACTACACCAGGGGCGGATCTGCGGGAGGGAAAAATGAAAAATTCACTCCCCAAAATAAAAACACTTAATGTACAATTTTTACTAAATCATACAATTTAAGGAAATACTTAAGAAAATCATTATATTTTCCTCCCCCAAAAGCTTGAGATGGATCCGCGCCTCCACTACACTATAGACTGGACTATATACTAGTCTAAAAATTAGACAATATACTATACTATACTAAAGACTTAACTATATATTAGACTATAAACTAGACTATAAACAAGAGTACATATCAGATTAAAAACGAGTCTATAGACTAGATTATAAACTAAATTTGATTATAGACCAGACTATAAATTAAATTATAGATCAGACTATAAACTGAAATATAAATTAGTCTATATACCAGATTAAAGTCTAGCTGTATTACAGATCAAACTATCGGCTAGTCTATAGACCAAACTATTGACTAATCTATAGATTACAAAATAAACTAAAAACTATAGACTAGACTATGGAGTACAACTTCTGTTTTCCAAATAAAAAACATAAATATTTTATTTCATACCATCTACACTTATTAAAAATTTTCTGTTAATAAAAAATCTTTTAGTTAAAAATTAACTTTTTCTTTAAATTACCTTGAAAAAAGGAACTCATTTACTCTCCTCTCTCTAACCTTTCGTTTGTGTGTGTATGTCTGTGTTTATATTTTTCTGTAGGTCAATAAAATTGTTAATAAAACCTTAACTTAACTTCTATGTCTTCAAAATGACTCCATTCATGTGTTCATAACATTTTCTTGTTAAAAAAAAAATCAATTTTAAATAAAAACCGAAACAAATAACAAAAGGCCCAAATGGCTAAAACATCAAATAAATTCTTATTATTACAATAATGAAATGATGCCCATGGAGAATTAATTTAATTAATTTTTATTTGATTATAAATATAAAGAAAACAATGTGTAAACTAAAAGGAAACTTAAATACCTAGAAAATTAATTAAGCTAGAGAAAAAACGTTTAATTGTATTGACTATAATATTAATAAAAGTAACAACAGGTAGTTTAGTCATTTCTTTAGAGTTTAAATGAATTTTTAAGTTAACAAAAAAGGAAATAATTTTTAGAAAAATTTCAAGAAATTTCCTTCCCTTTTTTAAGCAAATTATTGTTGAAAATCGCTATTAAAGAAATTTACAATTTGTCATTTCCTTGGTCCAGGAATAATGAATGGCCAAGGAACAAAGTTAAAATAAAAAAAAAAAACAACAAAACTGTTAAATAAACACCCACATAAATATAAATTATTGTAATTTCATCTTAAGTGGCAATAATAAATGTTGCCAACACAATGAAAATGACAGTCGCAATAATGAACATTATCATAATGATAATTATGATTATGATTATGCTGAAGATGAACATGAAGATGACGAAAACAAACAAGATAATTAGAATAAGTGGTAGGATAGTTAGGAGAGTTTAGAGTTTGAAGTATCCTCCCAAAAAGTCAACAGCTGAGTCAATAAATTATGAATAATAGAAAAGTATTTATAAAAAAAATTAACAATGTCATAGTTATGGCTGCTAGAAACATGTACGGAAGCCATTACATAACTTATGACCTTATATATGATGCTGTAATGTATATATCTTAGCCAAATGGGACCATGTATACCTGAGATATGAGCGGTAGAAAAAAATACAATTGACAAATTGTTTATCTCTTATGTCATGACATTATTATGGGGTCCACATTATATAAACACAACACTATTACAATTTTATTTCATTTAAAAAGCATTTGAAATATTTAAAAATAGTTTATAGTTTCTAAGTGATATTTTATGTGGCACATACATAACATTTTTTTATTATAATGGAATATCATTTTCATCATCATTTGTTGTTATATACACTCATGAACATTTAACTTGAAAAGAATAACTAAAGAAATGTCATGACATTTTCCTGTAATATTTATAAAAATTTGTGGATATTAAATTTAACACTATAAGTATCAAGTATAGACAATCGTATCGTCAATTGAAATACAAAAGGTCTTAACTAACTTTTGAATAAAAAGGAGTCACGAAAATTGTCTAAACACAAAAATATAAATAAAAAATGAAAACATTTTACGTACACAGAGAAAACAATTTCATTGTGGCAACTGAATTTTTAGCCAATCGAATTCATTCAGTTCTGACTACTGTCTTATAAATATTTTGTAGGTATTGATTAATTGATTTGACTAAATTTGATTGGCTAAATAATTTAGTTAAAAGAGTTAAAGTCAAAAATTTTTGGTACATTGCAACTATAAACTGATTTGATAAAATAGGTTCTTGGTATGGAATCATTCGATTGGAAAAATAAGTTTTCAAAAATTTTTCTTATTTTTCACAGTTTATTTTCTTTTTAATAAAATATAACAACATTTTATAATAAATATTAATACTTTTGCACCAATATTAAGTTACAAATGGAGTAAAGCTACAGCTATTCACACCATGACAGATTTTGAAACCCGAATCTATGTCATATATGAAATCTAGTGTTAGAACATGTTCTAGTTATGCAAATATAATGTTAATGTTTAACTTACTTGCGTTAGTTGTTTTTTGCCTGCACCACCAAGGTAGCAGAGTCCTGCTACTGGAAAATATTTAGAAAATTTTTAAATGAATTACATATAAATATTATCTTTCAATTTTTATACATTTTTTTTCTAGTTTTTAAAGAAATAATTATTAATTTTCTTTTGTTAGAATTGCCAAAAAAAAATTTACTAATATTTGATAAGGATACTAAATATTCTCTAGTTGAGATTGCAAGTTATTATGTTCAGCATATTAACACGTACATCAATTGTTATATTTAAAAATATTTTAAAAAGTTATAATTATAATAAAAACTAAAATTTTCTTTGCAACTAAAAATATTCAACATTAAAGTGAAAATTAATGCTTTTACATCTACCGAATGAGAAATAATTATTTAAAATGCAAGCATTTTGCTTATGACAAACAATTTTATATTTCTTAGAATCTAAGTAAAATTATAGTTATGTATTTACTGTTATAAATATTGGCAATCTTTTAAGTAATAAATTTTATAATAATTGAAGTAATTATTGAAGCGTTTCCACACGATCTTTTTTCTGTGTGTATAACTTTGAAATATTAACCTAAAGTCCATTTTTAAATAGTAGTTCATAAACTGTGACTAAAAAATCTATTAAAAATTACTCTAAATATATAAGATTTTAGTCTAATTAAAACCACAAGTTTTAAATCCATTTAAATACATATTAGTCACAACTTATTATTTAACCAATTAAAATAATTTCTTAAAAGAAAAATTCTAATTTAATTTAATTTAATTTGAGATTTACTTGTTTAACTTTAACATTTACTTATGCCCTTAAAATGTTTAATAAATCTTTGTAAAACTATTTACAACAATAAATTTACATTAAAAAAAAAACCACAACAGTTACAACAAAATGCTGTCAAATAATAAATTAATTATAAATTAAATTAAAAACTTTTGCGCCACTAATAAACGTTTTAATAAAGTTTTCTGACTACAAAAATAATATTAAAACCAACTTAAATAAATTTCTTGGTAATAAAATTCTTAAGATGCCTTTTTCTTTTTCTTATTTGATTTTAATTGTCATACAAATATTAAACTTGTTATTATTTTTAAAGGGGATGTAGAAGAAGCAGGGTAACTATGAAAAAGATATTAATAATTAAAAGTGAACTTAAATGCTAAAAGTTATGTGAATTATATAAAAATAATGTTTAAGTTATAAGCAGATTTAGCAAATATTTGACTATTTAGAGCAAATACACTAGTCGCCAAAAAGGAAAACGAAAGTTCTCCTTAAAAAAAATATATATAACAAAAAATATATGTAGCAAATGAAATTCGACATGCGTTAAGCATAAGATAAAAATTTTATAATATTTTACACATAATATGGCTCTTATTACGAGTATATTTCACTATAACTTTAGTACAATGTTTACGTAAAAATGTTTTAAATTTTATTTACTTTTAAATTTGATATTCAAAAATATTTACATATTTTTCTGTCAAGATAAGCAATTAATTGGCGATTAGTAAAAGTACCTCTTGGATGGAATTATTAAACTCGTCATAGCCAATTATTTAGCTTAAACCTCGTTACTCTCAGTGTATCAAACCTACGCACTTTTACCTGACAATAAATATTATAGAATATTAAAATGTTTTGTTCCAGTGAATAAATGTTCAAATAAATATTTAAATATATAAATGTCTGTATTTATTTATAAAGAAAAATGTAGAAGATTTAAAGAAATTTAACATGAAAATGTCAAAAATCTACTTAACACAACACAACACACAAAGCAACCAAAACAAACATGTAAAAAACATATAATCGTTTAAGCCCGAACAAATTGTACACTACATCACACAGTGGGTCCTAACACCAAATTTTTGATAGTAAATCTTTATCTCTTGCAATGAAATATTGTTGAAAATTTGTAAAAAAAAATGTTTCTTAAAGTTGTTTAAACAATTTTTTAGGATATATATTTTATACGAGAGTACACCTGGGGTGTTTCGCTACTCCAATAGATATCTATATGAATTATTGCTTATAAATATTTAACATAAATGTATGTTTTTTTTATTAATTTTACATAAAAATGTGTATTTTCTGAAAAGGA
>MINK01007246.1:0-16857 GCA_001735545.1 Phormia regina
TAAAGTTCGAAAGGGAAAAACAATTGAAAATGAAGCAACAGCTTTAAACAGTTTACGTTTTTTTCCAATACTTATAAATAATTCGAATTTTCGACCATTACCCACAAATATACTAAATTGGAAACGAATATTCTAAGTTCGAAAATTAAAAACTAGAGAATATTATACCAAAACATAAAAAAAAATAATTTTCTTAATACAAAGGAAAAGCTAATTAATATGAAATGAATTTTAGAAATTCGAAGTCTACCTCCCCGACCACCCGTTTCAATACCCAATACATCATGTAATTTGCGAGACCCATGCGGTTTACATTTACGACCATTTTGAATTAAAAACTAGAAAAAATATTATACCAAAACATAAAAAAATGATTTTCTTAGAAATTCGAAGTTTAATTTAAATTTTCGAATTTAATAATTTCGCTAAAAATTTTTTAAAATAACGAAAAAAACATTATGTTCGAAAAAATTAAACAGTATATGAAAAATTTAATAAAATATTTGAACAAAATTCAAAGTTCGAATTTTAAAAACGATGAAAAAATATCTCAAATCCCAAAAAAATTTATATTTTCTTAATATAGACGAAAAACTGATTTAGCTGGAATGAATTTTATAAATTCGAAATAAAGTTCGAATTTTCGAATTTAATAATTTTCGTCTTGAAATGATTGAAAATAACAAAAACAATGATTATGTTCGAAAAAAAGCAGAATTTAAAATAAAATAAATGTTTGAACAAAATTCGAAGTTCGAATTTTAAAAACGAGGAAAAAATATCTCAAATCCAAAAAAATTTATATTTTCTTAATATAGACGAAAAACTGATTTATCTGGAATGAATTTTATAAATTCGAAATAAAGTTCGAATTTTCGAATTTAATAATTTTCAACTTGAAATGATTGAAAATAACAAAAACAATGATTATGTTCGAAAAAAGCAGAATTTAAAATAAAATTAATAAAATATTTTTACAAAATTCCATGTTCGAAAATAACAAATGAGAAAAAATGATTCCAAAACTTAAAAATTGTTTTATTTTCTTAATATAGACTGAAAACTAATTCATATGAAATGACTTTTATAAATTCGAAATTAAGATCGAATATTCGAATTTAAAAATGTCACGAAAACTGGTTAAAAAAAAAATAAAACAGTATGTTCGAAAAAACTAGATGATACTTTCTTAATACAGAATGAATCAAGTTCGAATTTTTGAATTTAAAATTTTCACTGAAAATTATTACAAATTAAATTTAGAAAAAAAGATCGAAAATAAAAAAAATATTTAATGAAATATTGGTAAATAAATCGATGTTCGAAATTTGAAAACGACAGAAAATTATCTCAAAACTAAAAAATAGTTATATTTTCTTAATATATACCAAAAAACTCATTAATATATTCGAAATTAAGTTCGAATTTAAGGGTATTACTCAATAAGATCAAATTTCGAATGAAATCCATAAATACTATCAATAGTTTATGAAATATTAAAAATTTCTTACGAAACCTAATTTCGAAAATCCAAAATTGTAGAAAATAATCAAAAAATTAAAATAAAATCCATTTTTTTCTAAAGAAATAATCAAAAAATTAAAATAAAATACATTTTTCCTACAGAATACAAATAAATTGATTTTTAGAAATTCGAATCTAAGTTTAAATTTTCGAACATGATCCCAAATATTTAGTTTATACAATAATGAAATTTTCAAAGAAAATATTAAATTTTAATTTTAAAAATGTGAGGAAATGGTCCAAAGATTCAAAAGTTTCATTTCTGTAATAGATTAACTTTGAAAATTGTATATAAAGTTCGAATTTTTAAACAAAACCCAAAAATGTAAAATTTTCAGAAAAAAACACTATCAGAAAATTATAAAACAATGAAATTTTTAATATCAAAATATTAAAAATTTTGATGATTTTTTGATCAAAAGTAACAATTAAAAAAAAAAAATCATAGAATCCGTAAAAATCCGTAAAAATCAATAAAAAAAAAAAACTACTAAAATTTATAGAAATTAAAATAAATAAAAATGATAAAAATATAAAATCCAAATTCTCATAATAACTTACCATGACTCTGTTGTTCTGAATGTTGCACCGCACTGGCCGGTACCATTTGACCGCCCGGCACTAGTGCAGCCGTTGACGATGATGTTGAACTAACGGAAGGCGAAGATATTGCTATACTACCACTTTGTACCGAACCAGCACCCGTATTGGTACCCTCATCTGTGGTACGCTTAAAGAAATTATGCTGTAACGCATAATACGGTGTAACACGCGTTTTCGGATCAAAATCTAACATTCGTAATATTAAGTCTTTAAATTTCAAATAATCTGCTACCGAATGACCAGGCTCATCCATACGTCTACCACCCGGACCACCCGTTTCAACACCCAATATATCGTGTAATTTGCGGGACCCAGGCGGTTTATATTTACGACCATTTTGACTTTTCTTCAAAACATAAGAACCATCTGAGACAATTTTATCGAAAAATTTACGAGTCTTGTGCGCTTGATCGAGCAAATATTTGGGTGGCATACCCAAAACTTCAACGATTTTATTCATTTGATCGACTTCGTTACAGCCGGAGAATAAAGGTTCACCGGTATGCATTTCAACTAAAATACAACCCAAAGACCACATATCAATGGCCAGATCATAAGGTATGCCTAATAAAACTTCCGGTGAACGATAGAAACGTGATTGTATATATTGGTATATCTTAAATGAAAAAGAGTATAAATTTATAAATGAATTGAAGCTAAATGAATTAAAATATATATATAACTTACCCTTTGACCCAATTGACATGAACTGCCAAAATCAACAATTTTTATTGCTGATCTTTTGGGATTACAAAGTAATATATTTTCGGGTTTTAGATCACAGTGGATTATATTCAGTTCGGGAGTACTCAAGAAGAGCAAAGCAGTGCATAGCTGTTGAGCAAATTTTCGTGTTAAATTCAATGAGACACCACGAAAATTTGTATTACGTAATAAATCATATAAATTATAGGATAATAATTCAAATACTAAACATAAATGATTGCGCCACATAAAATGCCGTTTAAGTTTAACTAGATTAATATAAAAATAAAGACGATAAAGATTAAAAAATAAATTATTAATTAATTCATTTAAAAGTTATATTTACCGATATAATATTTATTTTCTGCATCTGCACGATTCATCATTTCCAATAGTTTAACCTCAATTTGTGCCTGATTTAGGAACGGTTTCTTATTCTTAATTATCTTTATTGCTACATAACCTTGCTCTTCGTGATCATAAGCCTTGACCACTTGTCCAAAACTACCTTTACCTATTGAAACAAATAAAACAAATGATTAATTAGTGATGATAATAAATAGAAAGTAAATTATATTTTTACCTATCAATGAATCAATTTCATAACGATCCAAAAATCTTTCACCATGTTTTATTATATAATCATGATTATCATCATCATAGCCATCGTTATATAATTTACGTTCCTTTTTATTGGAGGAATCATCTTCGCCTTGGGTCTGTTGGGCACGACGTTTCTTTTTTGCATAATAGACCTGTAAATAGATAAATGGAAAAATATTTATTAGAAGATTTCAATATTGTTTTTTTATTTATTTAAACCCACAAGAAGGTTTTGGGTAAACAACATTTTATCAAAATATGTATAGAAAATAATCTAAAAATCACATGAATTGTATTGAAATACATATTTTTTGTGATTTAATAGAGAAAAAAAATATGTGTTTAAAAAGAGAATTTAAAAAATTTGTCATTTTATTTTTGAATTTGTTTCTAAACGCAAATTATGTAAATAAAAACAATTAAACCTGAAAAGAGCTAAATACTTTAGATTTAATCCCTTTTATTTTTAAACAAAAACTATGATCAGGTGATGGAAACCTGATCACATGATAGGCATGTAATGCATATACTATGAACATTGATTTTAACCCTGGAATTTGTGGCGTTCAAAGCTGCTATATAAGATATTCGATTAAATGGATCTTGTGCATAAGACATTCAATTAAATGGATCTTGTGTTGGTAAATGCGAAGATCTTTTTTGATATGATACTGGAACACTCCAACTAAGAGATGTTGGAGTTTAGATTATATAGAGTTTCCTAGACTTGTGACTTCCTAAAGTAGGTGCAGGGATGAGATAGTTTTAAGGCTGCATATTATGGTGCATTAGGTTGTCATTTTGAATATTTTATTATGTGGAAATTCGGAACACTTTATAGCTACAAAGGTTTCTTTAACCATATCTAAAAAGCTGTAGGCAGTTTAGTAACGTGAACTGAGATCTTCGGATTAATCAAAGTCAAAATTAATGTTCTTTTGTCTGGGATGTATATATTAATTTTGAACACCTTCTTCTAGGTGTTTCTAGTGTTATGCAGCGGTAATACATTGAAGTCTTGAGCTTACATAACCATTTACTAAAATGTATGCATCAGGTAATCAATGTTTTGACACGACACCGTAATAGTCTGCATATAAAATCAGATTTAACATTAGCTGTAGAAGCCGGGAGTTTCAAGTTGAACAGAAGAAGCAAACAGTGGCAGCTTTGAAGGACTCCTTATTTAAAACCACATGGTATTTTGAACGTTGATATCAAATAATTTACTACCTCTACCTCTCTTCAAGTTCTTTGACATTTTGAACTGCAGGATGAACCAGGAAGTCATAACTGGCCCCTTCAGTTGTGACTTCCTTTCTTCCTGGCCTTGACATTTCAAGGGCTTCGAAAAGTCAAGAACTACGACGGTAATGATTGGTACGGTAATCCTTGGTACTTTCTTTCTCAGAAAATTTGTGCATTTAGCTAGGAAAGGAGAAGACATCTAAGTGTTGTACTTGTAGTCTTTGTGAAGTCTGTAAAAGGAGGAAAAAAGGTCTAAGTTATTGTCCGCTGCTCTATTTCGAGGTTTTTAATATCGTCATGAATTAACATATTTGTCAGTTAATGAGACGATGTTAATGCCACGAGAAGAAGATGTTATGTACGAAGTGGCTAAGACGGTAATAAAGTGTTGGTTTTTTTATGTATCAACATTGAAATTTGAGCATCATTATTGAAATGCCATCTGCTTTGGATGCCTTGGCATTGTTGATGACATCTGCAACTTTGACATGAAAAGATGTGACTTAATCGTGTAAAATACATGTTTGCAAACCTCGACTTAGGGTCGTTAAAAGCGTTATCTTCAACCTTAATTGCGATTATACCATCCTTGTTCTTTGGGTTGGAGAGAGAGAAACCAAATTGTTGGCAACTTGTCAACTCCTATACTCAACTTTCAATTGTTTAAATGATCTTCTTAAAAATATGTTGAAATCACAGTTAAGCTGGACATTCCTGGTATAGTCGGGGTGAAGCGCGGATCCAGCTCAAGCTTTTGGAGGAGGAAAATCGATTGATTTTCTTAAATATTACCTTAAATTGTATGATTTAGTGCAGATTTTGCATTAAATAATTTCATTTTGGGGAGAGAAATTTCCCTTTTTTTCCTCCTGGTGGATCCGCGCCTGGTCGGGGTAAGTATTTCATATCATCACACTCAACTGCGGATATTTAACGAGCCTAAATGAAGTGAGTGAATGCGGTGTTTATGGTTTCATAGAACTATATACTTTTTTCTATCATTCGGTCTTCTGGGCATAATTTTAGTTGAGTTCTAGTTGATACTATAGTTGCCCTATAGATGAACTTATAGTTTAGTTCATAGTCTGGCGTAAAGTCCAAAGCATTATCAAGTCTATTATAGTGAATAGTCTAATCAAAATCTAGTCCACCATACTATTAAATATAAATTTTAGATCATAGTCGGATGTGTAATCTTGTCTAAAGTTGAGTTTACAGTGTAGTTTTTAACCCAATCGATATTTTAGTCGAGCATAGAATCTACTGTAAACCATAGACCATAAACTAGACCTAAGCCTGGTCTATAGTTTCATTTAAAATTACTATAGTCTATACTATAATCTATAATTTACTTCATAATATAAGTTATATTCTGGTTTATTATATTTTCTACAGTTAATTCCATAGTCTGAACTGTAGTCCATTCTAAGACCTGCTTTATAATCTACTTTAAAGTATAGTCATGGCAATAATCCATAATATAGTCTGCAGTGCATTCAATAGTCTAATAACTAATCTAGTCTTATAATTTAATTTTATAATTCATAAAAAAAATTTATAATTCGCCCAAAAGTATACAATACTTTTTAAATTTAATATATTTCAGTCTATAGCATAGTGTGGTTTCTGGACTTTTTTATAGTATAGTCTATAGTTTAAATTATAGTTGTGTCTGTAGCCACATTTATACTATGTTTGACAGTTTAGTCTATGACATTTTCTATAGTCCAGTCTTAATTCTACTTTATAGACTTCTACCCATAAAATATGGAATATTTTTTTATAAATATTTAAATTCAATACAAATTATCTAATTAAAGGCAACATTTCTATTATTTAAAAAATATAAAAATAAGCCTAAAAGTATGCAATATTTTGCATTACATCTTCTTAAACAAAAATCAATATTTCTTTCCTCTAACAGGATCAATTTTTCTCTTGTTTTGCAGCTGATAACTATGTGTTTTAATTTTAAAGCAAAAAAGAAAAAAAAAAAAGTAACGGAAACATCTAAAAGAAAATTTTCTAGATAAAATAGAAAATAAATCTACAAATGATACGACAATGATGAAAACAAAACTTTAATTTTTTGTGTTTTTATTCGATGTTTTTTATTTTTTATTATTTTTTTTTTTTTATACAAATATAGAAATGTAAACACAACTAAAAGCGCATGTGTCTAAGGGCTAGAAGAAAAAGATTCAATACAAAAATACGTAAAAAAACAAAAAAATATTTCATACATATATACAATGCAATCATACTCATACTCTATAATACCAAAGAAGAGCAGCAATAAAAGACGAAAAAACACCAACCAACATTCAAAAACTAGCAGTCAAACAGAAGATACCCATGGATAGACAAGCAACCAGCCAGTCAGCCAACAAAAATACACATACAAACAGACACACACTCCCTTACACTTTTAAACACCAAAATAGACAGTCTGACAGCCAGCCATCCAGCCAAACAACCAAATCAAACAAACAGACTTTCTTTTATACATTGAACCAACATCTATAGAAAAAAAAAAAACTAAAATAAAAAACTCATGGTTAAACAGCCAGTCAACCAGCCATCCAGCCGGCCTCCCCATCCTAAAGGTTTTTTTTTACAAATATATATATAGAACTAAAACTATGTGTATGTTGGTGTGTGTAGCTCACCCATAAAAGTATGCAATGAAAAATCAAAAATTGCAAAAAAGTTGTTGCTAACCCGTAGAACATTTAGAATTCTGTCATTGTATGTGTATATAGTCGACATACAGAAAATAAAGATGTATAAGTAAAAATAAAAAAACAGGCATTCACATACACACACACTCTCACATACACACATACAAACGAATGAACAAAAAGAAACAACAAAATATATGTAAGCACAATAAAACCAACACAAAATGTTAAAAGAAATAATGAGAGATATATAAACAAACTTATACAGAGATACTGACTCTCCAAAAATAATAAATAAAAATACTCTCATCCCCCCTGTATCAGGGTGGCGGGACTATATAATAACAACAACAAATACTTCAAATAAATATAAAGTAAGAAGAACAAGTTGAAAGGAAAAAACAACAAAATAAAACGTGATGCTGTAAAAAGCAGCAACAACAAAAATAACAATAATAACAACAATTTAGAGATAGAAAAATTAATAAAAAAAGAATGCGTTTTAACAAAATGCAATATTTGAATAAACAATAACAAAAGTTTTGGGACATTTTAAGGCCTGCACTTTGGTCCAATAAACTAATACTTTAACTAATGTCTACTCTTAGTCTAGAGGAGTCTATAGTTTAGATTATAGTTAAGTCTATAGCCTAGTTTATAGTTTAATCTAAAACCTAGTCTATAGTCCATACCCGAGTCTGTAGTCTATTCTATAGCCTAGTATATCATTTTAGTTTATAGTGAAGTTTATTGTCTAGTCTAGACTATAGCCTTGATTATAGTCTAGCTAATAGTCTAGTCTATAGCCTATTCCATAACCTAGTCAATAGCTCAGTCTATAGTCTAGATTATTGCCTAGATTATAGACTAGAATATAGATTAAGTTAGGCTATAGACTAGACAGTACAGACAAGGCTATAGACTAGACTTTAGACTAGGCTATAGACAAAATTATACACTAGTCTATAGCATAGTCCAAAGTCTAGCCTGTAGTCTAGTAGCCTATAGTCTAGTCAACAATCCATCTCAGCGTTTAGTCCTGTATATATTTTATAATTTAAAGAACTGCCTAGTCTACAGTCTACTTTCCATAGTCTAGACAATCGTCTATTCCAATCATTAATCTATAGCCTATTCCATACTCTTATCTACAGTCTAATTTTCCTCCAGTCTAATATTTTTCCTAATGCACTTCATAATACTTAAAACAAATCATTAATAAAACTAACAAAATATTAAACAAAAACAACAACAAGAAAATATTTACAAATACCAAAATACAACAAATCAAAAAAAATTTATAGAACGTTAATAAAAAAGAACAAAAATAAAGAGAAAACACCGAACACAACTATAGAGTATAAGAGTTATTTTTCATATAATTTGTAATATTATAGAGTTGCGCCTAAAAGTCTGCTTAGCTATTACAAATTATACAGGAAAAGTAGTAGTAGTAGTAGACGTAGTTGTAGCTGTAGCAGCAACAACACACTTACACTCATACAAACACATTTAGATGGGATAAACGCTTAAAAATGGGTGTATGCCAAATGCAGTTAACGTTTGCCGCCAACGTAAACGTCCTTTTTTACAGAATAACAACACTACACTCATTTAAACACTCAAGGTTCATTATTATAAATACAAAGAGAGCCAGAGAGAGAGGGAGATAGAAAGAGAGTATAACAAAAAAACAGTTTTAAAAAAGTGGAAGCTAAATTTTTGTGTACAACAATTATTTTACATTTTGGGGGGCATAATAAAAGCAAAGAACAGAGAAAAGAAGCTTTAAAAACCAAGTGTTTTAAAACAATCTTTACTAAAAAGGAAAAAATGGTGTTTGTCATTAATATTATGGAAATTGTAAATAAAATGAAGGCGAAAATATTATAATTTTTTTCCAAGAGAAAATAAATTCCAGAAGTTATTACAAAAACCTTGATTTGGTTTAACAGACTTTAAATTCGTTACACTATGCATTGCATTGAAATTGTTAGTATAATATTGCAGCAGGACTATTGATTAACATTATTGTGTTTGAAGGAATAATGCCAGATTGGAAGGACAAAAGTTTTGTTATTAAAAAAAAATACCCCCAAGTATGGCGGGTAATTAAAACTATGAAGACAATAGACAAACATAAGGATTAGATTATGAACTATACTATACAGTAGACTGAACTATAAACTAGATCAGAAACTATAATATAAAACAGATATAAAGTAGGATATAGCCAATATTATGGAACAGACTATAGAAAATACTGTAGACAAGACTATGGTCAAAACTATATTCAAGACTCTAGACTATACTATAGATAAAGTTATAGATTCTTGACTTTAGACCAGACTACAGTCAAAACTGTAGACAAGACTATTGTCAATACTATAGGCCAGACTATAGATTAAGTTATAGTCAAGACTATAGATCAGACCATAGTCGAAACTATAGACCAGACTATAGACTAAGCTATAGTCACTATATTCTAATCCAAATTCTTGACTATAAACCAGACTATTGTCAATACTATAGACCAGACTATAGTCAAGACTGTAGACAAGACTATGGTCAGAACTATATTCAAGACTCTAGACTATACTATAGATAAAGTTATAGAATCTTGACTATAGACCAGAATACAGTCAAAACTATAGACAAGACTATTGTCAATACTATAGGACAGACTATAGACTAAGCTATAGTCAAGACTATAGAACAGACCATAGTCGAAATTATAGAGCAGACTATAGACTAGGCTATAGTCAAGACTATATTCTAATCCAAATTCTTCACTATAAACCAGACTATTGTCAATACTATAGACCAGACTATAGACTAGAATATAGTCAATACTATAGACAATAGTCGAAATGAAAGACCAGACTATAGACTAGGCTATAGCCAAGACTATATTCTAATCCAAATTCTTGACTTTAAACCAGACTATAGTCAAGACTATAGACCAGACTAGGCTATAGTCAAGACTATAGACCAGACTATAGTCAAGACTATATACCAGACTATAGTCAAGACTATATACCAGACTATAGTAAAGACTATATACCAGACTATAGTCAAGACTATAGCCCAGACTATAGTCTAGACTATAGACCAGACCATAGTCAAGACTATAGATCAGACTATAGTCAAGACTATAGACCAGACTATAGTCAAGACTATAGATCAGACTATAGTCAAGACTATAGATCAGACTATAGTCAAGACTATAGATCAGACTATAGTCATGACTATAGACCAGACTACTATAGTCCATAAACCATTTACTAGTCTATAGTCAAGATTATTAACTAGTCTATAGCAGGCGCGTACCTAGTTGAAGCTTTTGGCGGAGGAAAATGTAATGACTTTCACAACTATTTTCTTAAATTTTATGATTTTCCATTAAAAGTTTTCATTTTGGGGAAAGAAATTTCCCTTTTTCCCTCCCCGTGGATCCGCGCCTGTTCTATACTCCAGACTATTTACTAGTCTATAGTGTAATCTATAGTCAGGGATAGAGAATAGGCTTCAGACTAATCAATACATTAGACAATGAAAAAAATCTCTGAATATGGCAACTTCATATACAAACATTCGTTGAAAGAAATTTAAAAAAAAATAAATAAAAACAGAGAGGAAAAAAACAACAACATTTCTACCTACACAGACACAATTCTGCACAAATGAAAATAAAATTTATACTCTTGGAACTCTTGACTAACCAAAACATATGCGATCTCATACACACAGAAGACAACATATAGCCAGATTCACACTCCCATTCATACCCACACATATACATATAAAAAGAACAACTTTTCTAACGGTTTATACCAAAGAAATTAGAGTATATATGTATGTATATAGTATGTGAGTGTATGTTAATGTTTAGAGCCCATTTTTTTCACATGTCTAACATTAAAAAAAAACCGTATGCTTAGCGCCAGTCATTTGCACTTACACTTGCACACCTCATTCCAATAATATTACAATAAAAGCAGAACAGACAACAACAAAATAATGAAATGAAAAGAAATGCCATCAGCAGCATCATTATTATCTTTAATAAAACATCATTATCATCCAACAACAACAAAAAAAAGTGATTATCATTATTATCGTATGATATGGAAATGAAAGTATTCAACAGCGTGTTAATGGTGTACATCCGGTTTTCTTTGGATTTTGGGAAGTTGAAATTTTTTTTTTCTGTTCTTTTCACTTATTACATGTTATTGTTACTGTTTTAGGGTAAATAAATAACAATAATAAAAATATAATATGAAATGAAAAATAATTTTGCGAAAAAAAAATTATTAACGCATATTTATGCAAATTATATTTAAAAAAAAATGGAGGAATTTAGAAATTTATTACAAGAAACAGAACAAGAAAAAAATAATAAGGATAAAAGTAATATTTTATGGAAATATTGGAAAATTTTTTGTTAATAAAAAGGACATAATTTGAATATTTAGATGAAAAGTTGAATTCAAATGAAATAAAAAAAGGAAAAAAAACATATTTTTACTTCTATTTAATATTTAAAACTTTTGAAGGTTCTTATTGATCTAAAAGAAATTGTAGTAGAGATTTTAAATAAAAATTGAGACTGATCTCAATTGGAAGTTTTTAATAAGCTCCAATGTGACTTTAAATTTTGTATGAAATAAAGCCTTAATTAAGTTTATATTACAAGACTTAAGCTAGTCCTTTTTCCGAAAAAAAATCGGCAATAAACGTATTGATGCAAATAGTACGTTGCCAATTTAATGTCAATAGTGAATGTGTTCATATAGTAAGGAAAGTCAATAAATTATTGGTATCAAGTTGACACCATTCCGTTATCAATTAATATACAAAAATAGAATAACTGAAATGGTGCTTAATTCAAAATGTAAGAAAACTTTATTTTTGGAATTTTATGTTTGTTTTTCAAAGAATACTAATGTCCGTCCTTCCGTCCATCTCACAATGGGGGGAAATGGAATCGAAATTCAAAAACTCCTTTTAAATTCAGAGAAAAGTAATTTTAATATTTTAATGTTTATATTTTGTTTTTATATTAATGCATATAAAAGAAAACTATATTTTTTGCAATTTAAGTTTGTTTTTGAAAGATTACTAATGTCCGTCCTTCCGTCCATCTCACAATGGGGGGAAAAAGGAGTTGAAATTCATAAACTCCTTTTAAATTCAGAGAAAAGTAATTTTAATATTTTAATGTTTATATTTTGTTTTTATATTAATGCATATATAAGAAAACTAAATTTTTTAATTTTAAGTTTGTTTTTGAAAGAATACTAATGTCCGTCCTTCTGTCCATCCATTTTACATTGAGCTAAAAGGGGTAGAAAATAGGACTTAATTCAGGAGTAGGTGTTATAAAAAGATTTGTTTTAATTTTTTCACTTATTATTTGTTTAAAAAAAAATTACTTTTTATAATTTAAAATTTTTTTCAGAATGGTACTGTCTTCTCGGCTAAACATTGGCTCTGGGTGGAAAATTGCGTTTAATTCCGCGAAAGGTACTATCAATATTTTAATGATCACATTTTATTTCTAAAAGTTTTAAGATTTTTTTTATTTGTATTTTATTTATTTTTTTTTATTTTATTTTTTTGCCCAATGGGAATGTCTGTCCTTCCGTCTACACATTGCAGTTAAATCAGGCGCGTATCCACGGGGAGGAAAAAAAAAAGAAAATTTCCCTCCCCAAAATGAAAATGCTTAATGCTTAATATATACTAAAACTTAAATTTTAAGGTAATAGTTGAGAAAATCATTCTATTTTCCTCCCCCAAAAGCTTGAGTTGGATCCGCGGCTGATTTAAATGGATCCAAAATGACGCAAAATTTAGAGAAAGCCGATATCAATATTTTAATATTTATATTGTGTTTTTTTATGAATCGAACTCAAAAGAAAAGTATTCTTGCAATTTTAATATTTTTTTCAGAGAATTCTGATGTCTGTCCTTCTGTTTTTCTATTGGTTCATTTTTACTAATTTTTAAATACAAAATCGTTTATTTTGAGTCTCAATTTTAATGTTCCTTCATTCGAAAGATAATTTTGTTGTTTAACTAATAAACAAGTAAATAAAATCTTTTCAAAGTGTTGCTTTATATACCGAAAAATTTGACCAAAATCTTGAATTCTGGTGTCCGTCCTTCCGTCCGCCTGGGTGATAATTTTTAAAAGTTTTTTAATTTGAAGATTTTTTTATTCAGAAGGATATGGACTCCGAATTTCCTTTAAACGTTAGATAATTAAGTTAAACAGATATAAAAAAATCTTTTCAAAAGGTTGCTCTATATATGGAAAAACTTGATCAAAATCTTAAATACTGGTGTCGGTACTTCCGTCCGCCTGGCTGATAATTTATGAAAATTGTTCAATTTATTTTTTATTTTTTTTATTCAATAAAGATATGGGCTCCGAATTTCCTTTATACTTTAGATAATTAAGTTAAAAAATATAATAAAATCTTTTCAAAATGTTTTTCTATATATGGAAAAACTCCTCCTAACCACCTGGGTGTTAATTTTTGAAAGTTGTTCAATTTAAATGTTTTTTTTTTTTATTTTATAAGGATATGGACTTCGAATTTCCTTTATCCGTAAGAGTTTAGCTTAGTTAAAAAATATATATAATCAAATCTTTTCAACATGTTGCTTTAAATATGGAAAAACTTTACCCTAATCTTGTATTGTAGTGTCCGTCCTTGCGTCCGCCTGGCTGGTAATTTTTGAAAGTTGTTCAATTTAAAGTTTTTTTATTTAATAAAGATATGGACTTCGAATTTCCTTTATCCGTAAGATAACTTAGTTAAAAAAATATAATCAAATCTTTTCCAAATGTTGCTTTAAATATGGAAAAACTTGACCCTAATCTTGAATTGTGGTGTCCGTCCTTCCGTCCGCCTGGCTGATAATTTTTGAAAATTGTTCAATTCGAAGTTTTATTTTTTTATTTAGTAAAGGTATGGACCTCAAATTCTTTTATTCGGTAGATTATTTAGTTTTTTAATTAATTATAAAAAATATTATAAATTCTGTTGGAAATATTGTATCATATATTGAACAATTTTTAACAAGATTTTGAATTCTATTGTCTGTCCTTATTGTCGACTGTTAGTTAATTTTTTAATTCAAAATAAAATAAATAAGTCTATATCTCCTAAACTATTGGACAGATCGAATTAAAATGTATGAACAAGTTATAAAGCAGGACTTAAATTTTCCGAAAAATCATCCTGTAGTCACCTTGTAATAATACGATATTACACTACAGGGTGTCAAAGTTGAGCATCTCAAGTATATAACAGTAAAAAATCATAACTTCTACCATAAAATTTTGCTTCAGTTTATATGAAAACTATTAGTTGGCATTTCACTCTAAGTCCTAATAATTAGATAACATTTTCTCTTCAATTTCCTGTATAATGACATTCGTTCTCATACTAGAATTTCAAACAACTGCATTCATTATATTTAGTTCAAAGAAAATTTCTTTTTTAAAATGAAATTTTCTTAGATACAAAAACTTTTTTTTTCTCTTCAACAACACTTGGGGCCAGAAATCTACATAGAGTACAGTATTAATTATGTATTGCTTTCAAAGAATTATAAAAGCTAAATAACCATTACATTCTTTTTTGTATGTACACGCGGTATTATTTGGTATTCAATTTGAAAAAATTGAAATAAAATATAGAAAAAAGAAATAAAAAATAAAAACTAACTACAAACTGTATATCATTAAATCGACACATGTCGTTCACTTGACAATGACAACAAATGTATAGAAATAGCAAAAAAATGACAAATACAAACTAACATTTAACAACAACAAAAATCGAAATAAAACTATGAACAATAGTTTAGAAATGCCCTTGACCCATTAAGAAAAAAAATTTATATATAAAAATAAAATAAAAACCACGCATCACGATTTAAATATAAAATTGTATAAAATGTAAAATAAAATAACCACAAGAATTTGGTGGTTATTTCTTTTTTTTTTTCAAAAATAAATAATTTGCATTTTATATTTTGCTGGTATTTTTGAAAAGAAAATAATATAAAGAGAAGATATTTCTTTGTTTTGTTTTGACTTACCTCATTTATATGCTTGTAGGTCTTGATTAAATCCACACTTAATTTTCTTAACGGCGCCGTTGCGGGATCACGAAAATGTGTTGGAATTCGTGCTTGCATGGCGCGCACCTCTGATGAAGACGTTGGACTAGATCGCTGTAAAGAGAAAAATAATAATAATATAAATGTTAAAAACAAAAAATAAAATTGTTAAGAAAAATATTTAAAGAATGTTTAAGAAAACAATAGGTAAAAAAATACTCGAATGACTTCATAGAACTGTTTAACAAGAACTTGTATACAAAATTTCACAAATTTCATTAGAATAAACAGTTAAAAAAACATGTTCTGAACTGGTTCTAGTATCGTTCCATAGAATGAGTGTTGGCTAGCTAACACTTCCTCAGAACTAGTTCTGAAGGTGACAATTTAAAACAAAAAACATTAGTCGTAACGCAAAAGTAGAACAAGTACAGACTAGGAAATAGTTGTAGAACTAATAAAATTTTTCCTGGGAATGATCTAAATAAATAAAAAACGGGAGAAGACGGTATAGTCGGCCAAGACCGACCATATGATACCCTACACCATTGCCCAGGCGCGGATCCAGGAGGAGGGAAAAAAGGAAATTTCCCTTCCCAAAATGAAAATTCTTAATGAAGAATGTGTACTAAATCAAGAAATTTGAGAAAATAGTTGTTAAAATCATACTATTTTCCTCCTCCAAAAACTTTAACTGAATCCGCGCCTGCCATTGCCTATGTGTATCACAATTCGGAAATGGGCCAATTATGGACCTATACTTGTATTAAGTGGAAAATAAAAAAATAGTATTACAGAATATTAGGTCGATACTAAGATTCACATGTATTTATGCACTTTTTGGTGATTCCCGAAATTGGGTCTTATATGGGAGCTGTGGTCAATTATGGACCGATCTTCATAAAAGTCATACTTATATAGAAGTTATATGTGTCGAATATTAAATTAATATTAACATTTTTGTGGGATTTATGCACGTTGAAGTGATTTTCGAAAGAGGGGTTTATATTTTTAAGGTATTTTTGAGTGTTAAAACTCTATTCCGGGAGAACATTTGTATGGGGGCNNCGAAAGAGAGTTTATATGGGAGCTATGGCCAATTATGGACCGATCTTCATGAAATTTGGTATATAGATTTATACTTACATAATACTTATTTATGTTAAATTTCATTAAAATATTTCATTTTAAGGTATGTTTGAGTATTAAAACTTTATTGCGGAAGAACATTTATATGGGGACTAGGTCCGATCATGACCAAAATCAATAGGCGTCCTTGTACCAAAAAAATTATACGTACCAAGTTTCATCAAATTATCTTTAAAATTGCGACCTGTACTTTGCGCACAAG
>MINK01007275.1:0-10211 GCA_001735545.1 Phormia regina
GGTATTTTTTTGTTATTTGAATGGTACTTTTTGAATTTTCTATAATATTTGATGAAATTTAGAACACGAAGTGCTAAGTGAATTATAATCTATAAAAGAGAGCTTTGTGGTACTTTTTGTTATTCTAATATTACTTTTTGAATTTTTTACAATTATAAACCTCGAAACATTACATAACAGGGGATTTTGTGGTACTTTTTTTATTATTCTGATAGTACTTTTTGAATTTTTTACAATTTTTAATTTAGAGACATTGTTCTAAGTAATGAAAATATATTAATGGACATTGTGATACTTTTTCGTTCATATGACGGTTAATATATTTTGTATACAAAATTTAATTTTAATTTGTATAATATGTTTTTATATAATAACACCTGAGCAACGCAGGGTCAATCAGCTCGTTGAATGATTGCTTTAATTGCCAATTTTCGCATATAAGATATTATCCCGATGTCCAGCAGATTAAAAACATTTTAAAAATTCCTAGACTACATTCTGTTTTTGTTAGTTAATTAGTTAAAAATAAACTAATAAAATCGGTCAGAAATACTGGGATATATATGAAAAAAAATCTTTCCGAGAACTTTAAATGTAAAAAAGAAAAAAAAAAAAAAAAGAAATTTTAAAAGCAAATAACTTGAAAACTATAAGAATATATATAAATATTTGAAATCTAATGATAAACAAAAATTAGGCAAGCAATTAAAAACCTTATGCTAAAAATAGCCTATTTTCGTAGAACCTTCGAAACTGTTCAACTCCTTTAATTATTTCTTTTATAATATCCGAGGTTACCAAAAAAAAAAAAAAAAAACACTAGAAAATACTTCGGTAATAACTATGTGAAATTTCATTGAAATATATTTATCCATTCAAAAGTTACAGAAAGTTATTGAAAAAAAACATGGTGCACTTATGTATGTAAAATGCTGCAGCACACATTTCCTATAGAAATTAAGGAAGGGGGTTCAAGTTTTAGTTAGTTTCTAAATGATTGTCTAAAGTATTTATGCAAGTATTTGGTGTCATTGGATAGGATATTACTTGAAAAATATTAATATATAAATAATAAAATATTCAAACTAATTTTTTTCATTAAATTTATCAAAAAACGAAAAAAATTGGTATTTGGTGTTATTTTTCCAAAAAATTTCAATATTTCCAAAAAATTTCAATATTCATTGTAAAACTTTACTACAATATGAAATAGTTTGTCTTTAAAAGAATAAGGTAAATAGATTACCCCGAAATACCCAAAATTTCAGTTCGGGGAAAGCTTCCTTCAAAAATTGATTTTTTTTCATTGAAATGGCCACCCTGTCGTTATAAGTGGGCTCCGTCAGAAAACACTTTTTGGGTGTATACCTTACATATAGGGCTAAAAAATTAAAATAGTTTTAAGTCAATCCCAGCTTTGCGATTTGAGAACATAATAAAAAAAGAAAACAACAAATTCTAAAATTGACAATATTTGGATAGGGCTCGTGGGAAGACCTTTGTCTCAAACTCCTCCGAATTTATTTTACATATATTTACATTAAGATTTCTTATGAAAACATTAAAAAAATGATAAAGCCCAGAACAAAAAACTGATTTTATCACTGAATACTGCCACATATCCGAGATAGGCAAATATGGAAGGCTACCCACTTCCCCCCTGATCTGCTAGGGGCCTATTCTTTTCCAAATCGACTGGAAAACATCTCAGCTCTGACCATGTCAAATTTTTTTTAGATACCTCTAAAGGTCTTTAGTTAATAATATTATTAATTATTATTAAAAAGCGTTTTGGTACCACTGTGTTACGCTTATACCAAAATTCATGCAAATCCATTATTTCCAATAAAATGCGATTCTGCCACACTGTGCAGCGTAATGGTTTACACCAATTATTTTAATTATTATTTATTTCCTTAAACTAAATATAATCAATTATAAATTTTCAATGAGCTAAAAGGAAAAGTTTTTCAAATAGAATCATGTGTTGTGTTGCTTTGATGATACCGTTGTTAATGATTTCAAACCAGTTTGCACCAAAAGCAGTCAATATCCATTAGAATTGATTTAGTGGGACAAGAAAACATGTTATTCCAAGTCTAGTTGAATTCTTAGTGTGTCAGGTGGATGGTAAATAATTGAACAGGTTATAGTTTGCGAGTACAAAACTGGATAAATGTTGATACAATTTTGCACAAATATTCAATATTTCAATTACTAAATTATTAATAAATTTGATTTAACTTCAAAAGACAACGTGATATCATCTGATAGATTAACGATAGAAACAGAGATGTTTGTAGTTAGAGAGCGGATTTTTATTTATTTTTTTTTATATTTTGAAGATATGCTAGAAAAATAAGGCATAATAATCTAGCAATATGGCCTTTTAATTATCAATAGACACTTAATAAACTTATTACTAAATATAATGAGATGATTTTTATCTTTATCATAAAATCGAATTTTTATTTCAAAATATTTGTTCAATATTTATCCTTAAAGGTCAATATAATAGCAAAGAGTGTGATATTTATAATAAATACTTTGATAGGTTTATAATGCTATTTTAAAATATATTCTAAAAAAACTGTCCAAATTATTTATACGACACATTTATGTGTTATTTCTTTGCGCACACTTTAAGATACATAACCTTGATCTTTTGCTCATAATAATGATAAAATGATTTCAAATTACATTCTTAGTGGAAGCTTATTTATTGTCAGCTGTTATTTATTTAAGAAAATTAAAAAAATGTATATTTTTATACCCCACACAACCACAGGTGGGGAAGTACGTCTATGTAAGCATTGTAATCAAACTACAGGCCGCAATTTTGAACAAAAATTAATTAAAAATCCCTTATAAAAATATTTGGCACATATAAATTCAATACAATTCTAAATAAGTATGCAGAATTTCAGGAAGATGGGTCCATACTTGACCACAGCTCCCTTATAATCACCTTTTAAAAATAATTACTTTAACGGGTATAAATCAATCACTAAAAATATAATTGTGTTTGTGAGAGTGAAGAAAATGCACTAAAGGAAAAAATGAGTTTAATAAATGTAATATGTCCGTATTTTCATTCATCAATTAAACTTATTTTTTTACACCTTCCCTTTTCTATTACTTTAATTTGTTAAAATTAAAGTAAAAAATATAATTATCATTCCCCCTATTTATTTTAAAACATTAATATTCAAGAAACTGATTATAAAGGAAACCACAATATGCTCTAAAAAATGGGTTTTATGCGCATTAAATAAGCAGCAAAAAGCATAAAATATGCTTTAAAAACGGGAAAATATATATTTAAAAAGCAAAGATTTTTATCCAAATTATTACATTGATCCCTGACCACCAAATTAAGTAACTGTTTTTACAACTAAATTTCAAACATAATCTTCAATCTTTTTGCTTAAAGAATTTTTTCTTAATGACAAAATAGCATCCATTGAAGTTAATTTTAAAATTTATTATTATTATTTGTCATTTTTTTAATAAAATTCTTTTATTTTTATAATGTCAAAATATGCTTTAAAAAAGTTAAATATACCCCAAAAATAAGAAAATATGCTATAAATATGCACTAAAAATTGCCAAATGCAGAAATATGCCTTTAAAGGTAAAATATGCATTAAAAAATCTATGCCAAAATGATTCATTAGTTATGAAACGGATAAATATTTTATCAATGCGTATTTTGGTTTCCCTGCAGATTACCAAACAATTAATTTCCTTAATTGTTTATAGTGCATTTAGTACTCTTTGCACTCTCGCAACGATTAAATGAAAGATCGTAAGAATAGGTGTGAACTCAGCCAGCACAATTGTGCTCTGAAACTCATATCGCTAGTATAAATCCTATTAAAATGTTAGTATCAAGTTAATATTCGACACAAATAAGTTTTATATAATATAAATATATTATATATCTAGGTCTTCGAGTGGATGCACAGAAACTCTTTAGAGTACTGTGCAACCCTTCTTTACCTACCTACCTAGTATTAATGTAATATTTTGTATTCGAATATTTTTTTATAACAATATAGACCGATACTTCTACAATTGACCCTAAATCTAATAAAAGTATTTATAAAGATTTTTTAAACAAACAAAAAACTAATTTCATCGGTAAATATGTATTGCCACCTTTTTGGAAAAATCTCAAAAATTTTTTTGTTTTTAAGTTCCAACTTAAAATTAATATTGTAGAGTAATTTTGTTTCCAGCTGGGGTATACTCACTCTGTCCAGTTTGTTCAAAGGACTGCTTTCTTTGAATGTTACCACAGAGCTTCCCAAGCTGTGACGGCAAGGAATAGGGTTGGCAAATTTATTTTTAAGGCCAGTTAACAATATCAAATCCGACGAGATAAATTCTACAGCTCTCAGCTCCGACTCTTAGTCGTCTAACTACAAGTTGCATCCTCAAATAGAATCAAAAATAAAACTACGTAAAATTCTGATACAATTCGACTAAGATAAGATAAATTTTTCGACTCTCTGTCGGCTAACTATGATCGTATGAGCTATTTTACGAACTAAATACAGTCTGACGTCATAAATGGTTCCGCTCTTTGTTGGCTAGCTACAAGATTCGGCCTTCAAAATACAATCTGATGAGATAAGTTCTTCAGCTCTCAATCGGTAATTTACGGTACTACAATCCGACGATATAAATTCGTTGGCTATCGTTCGGCTAACTACGGGTTCGGAAGAAAAAACATCGGTTGTGTCTGGTGATACAAAGTGTAACAAGATCGTTACTTATGTTCTTATTCAAATCTGTTGTCTTAATTTTGACTATTTATGTTTATATTAACATTAACTAAATGAGAATTATATCGAGCCCTGACCGCCAAAATGTCGTAACCGAGAACATTTTCGAAATTCGTGTTTTGATAAAAATCTATAAGTTAGAATCATTTACATCATCGGTCAAAATTTCATCGACCTATCAAGTGTCATTTCAGATTTATTGTGAATGCAATTTTATCGTAAGTGTCATTTTTCATACATAAAACACAAAAATTCTTATCCTGTAAAATTTTGTTTTATATACTTATGACATTTTCGCGGTTAGGTCTCGATATGTTAATATATTGGTGATGTAATATTTGTAACAAATCGTTATGATATTTACTTTTTAAAGGATTCGTACATTAAGCAATATATTTAGAATTTATAAGCGATATGGCCAATATTTTAAAAACCTAAGGACAATTTTAAAAAAAGGTTCATAAGTTAAAAAACTATTTCCAAAAAAGCAATTTGGAACCACTGTTCTGCGTTCATTGTATTTCTTGTTATTCTTTTATTAATCTTGGTGTTGTTTTAGTATTTGTTATCATGGTTATTATTTTGATTTTATGAACATTAAAATCCTTGAGGCGTTTTTTTCTTAATCAATGGATAATCATATAATTTTCTTAATGTTGCAAAATAACAACACCCACAGCAACAAATATTCATAAACATATTCAGCCGGAATTACAATACATCTTAGATGATTAAGAACGAAATGAGCAGACAACTAAACAACAACAATTTTGAATGGTCATCCAATAAAACAAGGTATACAAAACATGATGCATGAATACGTATATTAACTTTTCATTCTTACAACATAAGTTGCAACAATTTAGTTGCTTTTCGAAATTTTTAACTTTCTATAGTAATAATATTGTTAGTATCTTAACAGATATGGAAAATTATTTGGAATATCTAATGAATTGTATGACCATTATAATTAAGTTGTATTTTTGTCTTTTTGGTTTTTAAAGAACATCATTTAATATGGTCTTAGTTACTTTCTTCTAAAATATTAAAAGTAAATAAAATCTTAACAAACCACTTGTCTTAATCTTAAAATTATTTTTAATTTTCTTATTGCCTTAGCTCCAATGTACACACCTTCTGACCATTTTAACTAACTTAATCCATAATTTCGCATGAATTTAAAGTAAAGCCGTCAAAAAACCATTCTCACTAACAAAAAGATAATCATAGTGCATAAATTTTTAAGAAAATTTCATTCAAGCCAACCAAATATATGACTACTGATTGACCATGTGACTGCACTTTAAAATTGCAAATTTGTGGGTGTGTTTCTACAAACAAAAAGGTCAAGATCAGGGTTTGGTTAGAACACATATGTATGTATGAATGTTTGAATGATGTTTTAGAATTTGTGCACTGGGTGATTTTATCAGGATATATGTTCCTTTTTTTTTGCCTTTAAGACATAAGACGGACGTTTTAAAACATCTAAAAAAAAGCTGCCATAACAGCTCAAAGTCTTCACTAGTTGTTGGTGGGATTGAAGTTAAAACGTGTGTCTTAACAATGTTATTCATTCCAACGTACAACAACGATTCAAAGACTTAATAAAAAGAAGACATTCAAAGTTCAAATGGGAATTATATTTAAATTTTGTCTTTACGTTTACTTTAATACTGTAAAAAATATTAAGTTACACGAAATTTAAATTATTTTGCTTTATTAGTGTACATTTAATTTAAGCTTCATTTTTATTTTATAATAATTTGTTTTACTTTATTTTCTTCGTTATAAAAATCATTTAAGTTTAAAATTATCAAACCTTTTTATAAGTTGTTCTAAGATATTTTCTGATAAATAATATTACACAGTAGTGTAGAATATGTATTAGATTCAATAGAACTTTTTTATATAATTTTCATCGAGTGAAATAAAACTTATTTCTATTTTAAACTGGAGTATCGCTTTGCTACATCTTTTGAGGCCACGAATAATGTATACTTTATGTGGGGGTTACTTCTCCCCCCAACCTATTCGTTTTATTGAAAATTTAATATTTAATTGGTTCTGAAAGTTTTGAAGAAAATAGTTACTTTACACGCAGAGAAAAATATGTTGCAATATGACTACCCCAACAATATCATTTTCATCGTAATGATATATTGTTATCGCAAATGTCGTTATTCTTGAATATATATACTTTCTTAACAATTTTGTTGTAGCAATTTGTTGGTTTTTTCGTTCTCAATTCACAATTCTATTGTTGGCAGAATTATATTTTTAATATTAGAACACCATTATTGTGGTAAAAATTCTAATATTTTGTATTGGACATAAAGTTAAAAAATAAGTAAAATTAAACACATTTTTATTGTTATTGTAGTTATACCAAGTTTACAAATGATTTTGTTCTCTTATTAAATCTTAAATTCCACGCCGAGTACTACAACTTTAATACTATTAGGTTTACGCCAATACCCGCCAAAACATACGATAAATATCTAAATTAATTGGATTTTATTTATTTTTATACATAATAATTTACTATTATACAAACATATTATTATTGCATACATGAAATATGAATTACAGAACAAAGTTATGGTTGCAAATCAACAAAATTTGTATTGTAGTTTTACCATATTTTTGTATACACGAATCAACTACATATATAACAAAGATAAACAATATTATTATTATAATTCACCTTATTATGGTGCTGCTGCATAATATATTTTGGGGATTCACAAGATGTGCTATCATGTCGTATTGTCATAATTTTAACTAATTTTACAATAGAAAATCAATAACAACATTTTTTATCCATTGTTATATATTAGGATATATGACATGATATCGCACCATGAGAATCTCCCAAATTTATATTAGGTGAAGAAATTATGGACCGAGTTTTAACTTTCTAGATTATATAAAGACAATTCACATTAAATTGAAATACACAAGAAAATACACTAGAAAATATTGTAGATTATAAAATTTAATCGGTGAGCAGAGATCAGGTCGATAAAATGCCATCCTTGGTTACCAGTTCGAAGTCATGTATTTGGACATGACTTCCCTCTTGGTTAGGGGCGGAGCCCATCTAAAACTCCTTCCGTTTTATGGGCACCCATTTGCAATGCAACTTCACACTGAGCTCGCGCTCTACCCGCGGTTTGGGTTTAAACCACAGCCACCACGTTGATCCCCAAGGCCCACTCCATAGTCAGGCTGGAACCGAAGTTCCAGGGGCTCCTGACAGCTATAGTACCAGAATTAAGTCTCCGATCAGACTTCGTAGCCAAAATTTACTACTACCAAACGGAGACAATAAGGCAATATTAGATTGTAAACTTCTAAATGGTTTTCTGATGGTAACTAGGTTTTACCTCTCTCTTACTATGTACCAAGTGCTGCTGGTGCACAGTGCGGTAATAAATCTGTATCCTAAATTACTGCACGGATTAAATTGAAATTAATAAAAGAGTTACAGAGGAAAAGCTAAGTTTTCAGAAAAATTATTATGTCATCCTTAAAAATGAAACAAGCTAATCTAAATTGTGTCAAAGTTCACTATCTCGAGTATATAGAAGTTTTTAAAAATAATAATTAAAATTATGCTCGCTTTCAAATATTTTTATGAAAAATAAACAAATTTTAAGGGACTTTTTTGTTTTTATTATTTATTATACCGTTATATATTTTTACTACTGTCATCATCACTAGGAAGCAAAACAACTTTCTTAAAATAGTGGGCGTAATTTATATGAGCCATATTTAATTTTAATTGGATCAGTAGTTTATCGCATATATATAAGAGTAACGTAACTGACTCATCATCATCCCACAGCCCAAACGGCTGAAGCTAAGACGGGGTTTTTGGAAATTCGAATATTTAGGGGATTAAACAGGGTAAAGACGGGAAGATCGGTAACCTTTTAACGCGAAAACTAATAATGAGAGAGAAAAAAAGTTGAATAGTTATCGTTATTCATTTAAAAAATAATTGGACAGGTGTGTGGTACTTTTTTTGAAAATCAGCGGTTTTAGGGATAAAACGGGTAAAAACTCTATTTTGGTGTGTATCTTTAAAACCAATGAACATACAGATAAAATTTATGTCGTATTCATAACTTATAAAAATGAGAAATTTAAACACTTAACAGCTAAAAAATCGTACCTATTTTTGGTACTTTTTTCATAAATCATTTTTTTATATTTATTGAAATATTCATAAGAGGATTTTAATATGGAATACTACTACAGTTTAGAAATTCAGTTTAATACAATTTTTAATACATCGATGGGTGAAAAAAAGTACCAAAAAGGGGTAAAGTCGGAAAATTACATTAGACATTAAACATAAGATTAAGTAAATCTAGTCCTATGTGGATAACAAGAGTGGAATTCGTGGCACTTAAAGATATATGGTCCTATGAGTAAGAAATCAAGAGGAGAAACTTTTTGGCACTTTTTGTTTTTCTAATGGTACTTTTTGAATTTTCTGTAATATTTAACCAAGAAATATAAAATTAAATACACATGGTCCGATGTTGGAAAGAATTCACAAAGAGGGAATTTGTGGTACCTTTCGTTCTTCTATGGTACTTTTTGAATTTTCTATAGTTATGAACCTAGAAACATAAAATTAGGAATATATNNNATTAGGAATATATGGTCTTTAGTTAATAAGATTCCATAAGAAGGGACTTTGTGGTACTTTTTAGAAATTTCTATAATTATGAACTCAGAAACATAAAATTTGGGAATTCATGAGAATTCATAAGAGAGGACTCTGTTATTTGATTGGTACTTTTTGAATTTTCTAGAGTAATGGACCTAGGAACATGAAGATAGGTTTATGTGGTCCTAAGTGAATGAGAATCCATATGTTTTTGTTCTTTTAATGGTAATTTTTGAATTTCCTGTAATATTTAACCTAGAGACATGAAATTAAATATACATGGTCTTATATGGGAAAAAAGCGATCTTTATGGTACTTTTTTGTTCTTCTAATGGTACTTTTTGATTTTTTTATAATTATGAATCTAGAAAGATGAAATAAATAATAAATGAAATGAATTTGAATCCTTAAGAGGAGATTTCATGGTACCTTTTTATTCTGATGGTACTTTTTGAATTTTATATAATTTTTAATTTAGATACATACTCCTAAGTTAATGAAAATTCATTAGGGGAAGTTGTGGTACTTTTTCGTTCATATGATGGTTTATTATATTTCTGAAGAATTTCGAAGTCAGTGAAGTCATGTCAAAACGGATTCTATGTCATGTTGAAACGTCCTTTAGTGCAGAAGAATTTAAAAAAAAAAATAATTTAAATTTATATTGCTATTCAATAAAACCCGCCAACGCCGGTTCAAAATATATATATATATATATATATATATATATATATATA
>MINK01007286.1:271-11330 GCA_001735545.1 Phormia regina
AAAAAGATATCGATCAATATATTTCTTTTGTTATTTTAAGAAATTTTTATACGTTGTTGTTGTTGTTTTTTTCTACAAATTTGTTTTCCGAAATTGTTGTTGATGTAACCATTAATTATTATGTAAGTTTTAATTTAAGTCCTAGAATAATAAACACTTACACACTCCATACCACATAACATGGGTTTTTCTCTTATGCTCATGATTTTATAAAATTCCTTGAAATTTAAATTCTAGATGAGTGTGTATGTGTTTTTCTTATAAAACATGTCATCATTGAAAACACAAATACAAAAATTTTTTTATTTATGTCTAAGGACAATCAAGACATTATTAATTATAAGGTTTTTCTTTTTTTTAGGAGGCTCTTACATAGAGTGACATTGACTATAAGAAAAAAGAAGAAAAAAGAAAAACAAAAATTTGATTTAAATGACAGGTTGTTGTTTTAGTCAAAAAAAAAATATTCTATAAAGACTAGCCATGTGGCGCTTAGCATGGTGGCATTTTTTTTAGGCACAAATCTTTTTTATTTAAAGGAAATAAATTCCTTAAGAAAAAAATAAAAAAAATTAACATGTTTTTGTTGGTTAATGAATTATAGGAAAATTATGTTAAATTATCTATTACAAAAACTTGTTGAGTTTTTTGAAAATAAATCATATTTTTTTCATTTTAGAAAACAGAAAAAATATTTTATTTTTCATAAATAATATTGAAATAAATTATTTTTATATAAATATATTTGTTTTAGATTATTTTTTCAAATTTAAATTTTTAATGCCTTTTGTTTCTATTTGAAATTCTTCAAGTCTTTGTATCTGTTTTACATCAACTAAGAAAAGTCAAAATTTTAATGACACCTGTTGTTGATTTTAACATGCATCGCTGTTTTGACATCATAATCATTTAAGAAAAAAATAAATAAATAACATCGAAAAACTTTTTTTATTTTAATGCATTAAAATTCTTGGTGTATTTTTTTTTAAGAAACTGAAAGTAGTTTGTTAAGTGATTTGGCCTAAAAATATATTTAGTATATGGTATATAAAAAATTAGTTTTGTGACATAAAATAATGGAGGTTTTTGGAGCAGCGTTAAGTTAAATATTATTAGTTTAGTAAAGAGTTCCTTATATTGGCATCATATAAGAAATTTCAGATATAAAATGTTGTAAGTAGCTAAAATGTTTTATATATAATCTTAACATACCTAAAATTCAAAAACTTAGAAACGGTTGCTCTTAGAGTTTTTAATAGTTTTTGGTTTAATTAACAATATACTACAGATCATTGAAAAATATAACTTTTATTCTTCTAACCTCTACTAATGAACTTCTTGACCTTTCTGGACAACCCTTTCATTTGAGTTTTGTTAGTTTGTTTCAGCCACTTTTTTTGGAACAGTTTGCCCACCTCCTTTTAAAATCTTAAACATTTTGGGAAACCTTTTTGATCCTCTTCAATTCTCTTTTCACAAAAGTTCAATATTTCTTCACTGGTCTTTGTTCTAGATAATTTAGAGAATTGACCTCTCTTGGTACAATAACTATGTAATGTTTTTTGTACCACTTAAGAGCATTCTTAGATAGTAACATGATGCCAAATCGAAACAAAAACGAAAGAAAAAGATATAGTCGGTCAAGCCCTACACATTATAATTAGGGCAGGGGTCTTTTATTAGACTTCGAGCCAAATTTGGACTGATATTCATATTAAGTGTAAAATAAAACATAAGAATACAGAATATTGCGTCGATGCTATCATGTATATGAATTTATTTACTTTTGGGTGATTCCCGAAAGATTATATGGGAGCTTGGTATTTTACGTATCGATTTATGTAAAATTTTATAGTATCATTTATGTTTAAATAAAACTTGACACTAACATTTTAATGGGATTTATGCCCGATAAAGTGATTTTCTGAAAAGGGTTTTATACGGGAGCAATGGTCAGTTATGAACCGATCTTTCTGAAAAACAGATTTAAGCTTATATTAAATTTATATGTGTCAAATTTCATTAAAATATTATTGTATTTAAGGTATTTATGATCACTAAACCCTTTTCCGGAAGGAAATTTGTATGGGGGCTAAATGAAATAATAGACCGATCATAACCCGGAACTATTAGAAACCAGTGTGCCAAATTTCACAAATTTTTGTTCAAAAATGCGACCTGTAGTTTGATTACAAGGTTTACATGGGCGAACAGACGTCCACGTCTCAGAAAGTGATTCTAATCCGATTGGTATAAATTAAGGTTGGTCTTAGACCAATATTTTTGAGTGTTAAAAACATCAGCACAAACGCATAATACCCTCCTCAGCTATGGTGGTGTAGGTTATAATTAAGTTATTTCTAAAAATTTAGTTAATTCTGCAATGGAATTATAATATGATATAATTTGATTGTGATATAATAAAGTAATATCATTGAATGTTTGTAACATAATAAAACCGATTGAAAAATGCAAATTTATTAATGTTTTTAAAACGAATCAAAAAATTATTAATTATGAAAAATTTATTAAAAAATTATTAAATGGAATCGTAATACTAATTCTGTAAAAACGTGCTAATTTTTAATTTTGATCATAGTATTATAATATATGATTACATTATTTGGATTATAGTCATAAAAACCAAATTTCTTACTGGTAAATTTAAATAGACAAAAATTGTTCGACAGAGTAAATATATACTTTGTATTAATAAACATCAGTACTAGCTAAGTAACAATTGACTCCTAATTTGTCACCAAAGTTCCAATTGAGAACCAGTTGACACAAATAACATACTTGTTAAGTGCAAAATTTGAAACCCGCACGAAATAACAATCAGTGGCTGATTGGTTAACGTAGAAGACTTTAAAACATCATACGCTAGATGAACACGGGTTCGATTCAGGGTGACGCGTTCGATATTAATGTAAAATTATAAAAAAAAAATAAATAAACATAAATCTAGTAAAAACAATAATAAAAAAGTTTTTAAAGTAAACAATTTACTAATTTGTATAACATTTTTATTACATTAATCGAGACTGAACCAGTCACGTGATCTAACCTGAGGCCTGTCCCAAGGCGCTAATTAGCCACCTCCAATGGCAACTCCATGTAAAAGTGACAAGTTCTTCTCATATAAAATATCGCAAATGGAACCGGTCACTAGCCATGAGAATCTCTCACGTGAATAGTTTTGAAAATGTTCTTTTTACTCTAGGCTGGTGAGCCGTTTGAGTTATGTCAATAAAATTTCACGTAAAAATATTGATTTGAATATTTCTTTATATCGAAGAATTTGTCAGCAAAGCAATGTAATTCAGATGAAAAAATCTAGTTTATTCGATACAAAATTTGGCAAGCGATAAGAAATTTTTTATACTACGCCTCTGACCCTTTCTTAACTTAACACTTTATTCTTCTTTACTGGTTGGGTGGTTTTTTGGTTAAATGGGCAGCAGACTTGACAGTGCAAGATACCCTAAGGGAACATGTGATGTTTCTTCTGATATAGGTATCAGATATATCTTACAATATATGCACAAACGGATTACCAAATTTAGCAGTGCTAATCTTACTGAGATTGGACAGTGACATAGAAAATGATAAACTGTCTCGATGCCTTGAAATTTGAACGAAGTTCATCATAATGAGGTTGAACATTTAGATAGATCTTGTGCTATCATCGACAAGTTTTGCAGTTTTGATCGGTAGAAGGAAAGTGGTACTCCGATCCATTGATTCACATTTTCACATGGAAGAATAGAACCAGTACTGGCTAGTTCGTCTGCTAGATATTTGGATATCTACACCAAATACCCTATAGTACATCCTGTATACAGCTCTTTTTATGGCCGAGATTTCTGCTTGAATAATACTGCAGCAATCCGGCAGTTTGAAGGGAATATTTTTCCTGTATATAGGAATGACAACACACACCCAATCCCATCAACAGATTTGGACCCATCAAAGTAAGCCGGGTCATAGTACCGGAGATGTCGATGTTGACACTGAAAAACTGTCCAGAAAAGGTTTAGGAATTCAATAGCCATTTTCCAAGGAATGTCGTCAAATAACTTTGAGACGTCATATGGCCATATTCTCTGTCAGTCCATGCATCAATTATTTTGAGCCTAATCACCGACATGAAAGCCACCTGTTTAGCTATGAGATCCATCTGTAGCTAGTTCATTAGAACGAATAGATCTTTAGATGGAGTTGTACGTAAAGCGCCAGTAATGAGAAACGCAGAATAATGAACAAGATCAAATCTTACCCGACAACGTGAGTGCATGAAGTGCCAGCTCCTCTCCTTTTTCTGGCATTCAAAAGCAACGCAGGCGAAGTTGCTGTTGAATGGTGCAAATTCTTCTATACCAAATTGCATGCAAATTTAATCAAATGATCAGAAGTTACGAATTTATTTCCAAAAATTTTCCTCTATACGCTAGTAAGCAAATTGAAAATCAACTTTAGAAATTTTTTTATGTATTTTTTTTAGAAAAATAAACTTTTCTGTAATACCTTTTTATAAGTCACTACATTTATACCACTAAGACTTATGAAACTTTAAAAACTCTAATTTTAACATTTAGGGACATTTGACTTTAAAAAGTCATCACACAAAAATACATATAAGTGTTCACATAAGCAAAAATTCTTAAGATAACATTTAAACAACATTTTCTTTTGTGCAAATATATACCATTTGAAATACTTTTGGTTACTAATTTATAAATTTTGTTCAAACAATTTAAACACAAAACAAACAAATATGTGTAACTATCCTGGTCTTATAATTTTTAAATTTAAACTTATCTTTGACTTCTTTCAAACACTTACTAGTATAGATGTTTAAGCATTATTTGCTTAAAATACACATATTTGGGTATTTAAATATGTTTATACTTAACTTAAATATTTTGTTTTATTTTAAATTTCCTAAATACATAAATAAGTATGAAAATATTAATACAAATTTCTATGGTAAATATTTATATTTATGTATGAGTGTAGTATTTATCACACATACACAACGTAGGTTTATACGTTGCAAAATTGAAAATGACCACTTTTAATATATTAGAAATAATTTGATTTTGCACACGTTTTTACTCTCAGTGCATTTTTAAGGTAAAAGAAAAAGTTACAGTGGTATTAGAGATCAATTAGATTGTCATAATTACTTCTGAGAAGACTTACTGATGCGAAGGATCAGGAAGCATTTTCTTCCCAAAGGAACAATTTAATATTTTTGTTTAAATTATTTTTAAAATAAAAGTAAAAAAAATGTATATCTATTATTGTTTTCTCTCATCCAGGGCCTCTTTATCTCTCTCTTTTATACCTTAATTTTTACAATGCAGTCTGAGAAGACTTACTGATGCCAAGGATCAGGAAGCATTTTCTCTCTGAAGGAACAATTTAATATTTTTGTTTAAATTATTTTTAAAATAAAAATATTGTTCCAAAATTTTTATCTATTATTGTTTTCTCTCATTCAAGGCCTCTTTATCTCTCTCTTTTATGCCTTAATTTTTACAATGCATTTTATGGCCATATAATCCTTAATACTATTTTCATATATTTTATCTTATATTTTTGCTTCCTTTAATGTTTATCTAGTTTTATTTTCTTTAAGTATAATTTATTACAAAATTCATGGTAAACAAATTAATTATGATTTATCTTAAGAACGGAAAATCAAGACAAATCTTTGTTTATATTTGTGACACATTGTGTAGTTTCTATAAAGATAAAGCACAGTATTTAAAATAAATTATAATAAGACAATTTTAAAACTTTTTAATGCTATATAGTAAAATGGATTGAAATTTTTTTTAGGTTTTAGATATAGAGAATTTTATAAGTTAATTTTAAAATCTTTATAACTCTTGACTCAATTCTGGCAATTTTGACTAAATTTAATATCTTTGAATTTTAGTAGTAAACCAAGTTCTTTATAAACATTTTTATTTTAAATAAGAATTCTATATTATGTGGACATTTTCCATATAATTTAATTTAACATAACCAATAAAGTATTTTGTTGTCAACTCATAAAATTTAAACAATCAAGAAAGAGTACTAGGAAATATATACAGTAAAACAGAGAATGTTTCGTACGAATATCGAAATTATCATAGAAAATAATAAACTATTTTTATTTCAGTTTAAAGTGTACATTCCGACTAGCTATCCTTTTGTGTTTAAAATTTGTCAATATTTCAGGTGGAGCATTACGCATCCTTAATTCTCTTTTGACATAATCTCATAATATTTCGCTGGTCAAAGATCTGGGCAGTTAGAGGGTTGGTATTTTTATGCACAAAATTAATGTTTCTTATAAGTGAATTCAGACTATACGTATTTGAATATATTGAACCCAATGATTTATTTCTTTCAAAACAGCCAAACAATAAACTTTTGGGAGATATTGATTGGTTTTAGTACATGGTTTTGGTACCTTCTTTGGTCTACTAGAACATTTCTTCTAACACCTCCTTTATAAAAAGTTTATTCAGGAAGTTGTAAAAAATCTGTATTTGTGAATTTTTTCCATTATTCATGATTGTTTTAAGATATCGAGCCTTAACCGCGAAAATATTGTAAGTACAGAACAGAAAACTTTACATAATATCCCTAAACAAAAAGAACCGGTTCAAAACTAGTCACTTGACAGGTTCTCAGGGCTAGTGATCGGTTCTAGTTCCAGAACTTTATATGAGAAAAACCTATCACTTTTACAAGGCGTTGTCATTGGAGCTGGCTAATTAGCCCCTTGAAACAGGTCGTAGGATAGGTCACAGTACTGGTCCTAGAGTACACGTTCAGTATCGATCAATATAACAAAAATTTTATAAATATATTTTTTTTATTATTATTATTATTATTATTTTTGTTAAATTTATGTTTAATTTTTATTTTATAAATTGCATAACCCCGAATCGATCCTGTGCTTATATAACGTATGTTTTTTTATAGTCTTCAACGTTAACCCCTCAGATTGGTATTTCGGGCTAGTAGCTAATTGCGCACTAACAAGCTTGTTATAAAATGACTTTCAATTGTTTAATAATGAGTGTGTGTCAACAAGTACTAAATTAGAACTTTCGTGACGAGTTAGGTGTCAATTGGTACTCAACTGTTACTGAAGGACCGGTTCATTAATACAATTGTCAGAAATTTTCCGCAGGGATATGTCACGATAAAAATCCTTTCTCTAGAAATTGGAAATGGCTCCTGATAAGTCGATAAAACTTTGTAAGATATTAAGAATCATTACGGATTATAGATTTTCAGCAAAAGAAAAATTTCGAACATGTTCTTTGTTACGAAATTTTGATGGTCTGGGCTGAATATATAATAAGAACTCGCATTAAACGTAACCTTATTTGTGAACTTTTGTGAAATTATCTTCAAAATATCTGGTGATTTCAGCGATTCGCCCTCTGGTTTTTAATACCAGAAAATCAATATTAAATTGGATCCATTTTCCAGACTGTGGCTTATAATGCTTAGTAAAAATACTGGAAATTACGACTAATTTCAGCAATGGGCTTGAATGTGATTTAGAGCAGAAAACAGAGAACTTAATAAACATCTAATCTAAATAAGAAAACCGATGTCATCGATCTTTAAGTAAAACAAAATATTTCTGTGAATAAATTTCACTCTTCTTGAGCTCCCCAAAAATTGTACTCTTGTCTGGTATCTTTACAAGGATAATTCGACTAAAATGTTGAAAATATCTTAATGCACAAAATATCGCTAAGTAAATCGGGAGAAATCAATCTCTTAACATTGTTTTTTCTTACGTTTTATACCCTATACCTTTAAAATATACCTCCGCTGGCTGGACGGCTGTCCATGTAAAGCTAAGTACAGGTCGCAACTTAAAAGGTAATTGGATGAAATTTGGTACATATAACTTTTTTTTACAAGGACGAAGCCTGTTGAATTTGATCATCATCATCAAAATTTACACTTAGTATTCCAAATTTTGGTAAACATAAGCTCATTTTTATATAAGTTTTAAACTGGTTGTTAAACATGTTAACCTAACCCTCGAAAAAACAGATGCATTTTATATTATCTAGATATCGAATAGCTCTTTACTGAAAAAGGAACAGTTCGAAGAGTGTTTCAATTCCACAGGGTTCAGATTGCAAATATCGCTATTAGAATTTCAAAGTAATGAATGTTTTAATAAATATCTTGCACGCTAAAAAAACCTTAAGAGATCAGTCACATTTAAAGCCCCCATACGCAACACTAATAAGGAAGGACAAGAAATAATACCGAAAAAGGGAATCCGTAAGTTATCTAAAAAATGCAGACCAATGCAGACCAATTAATTTGCATATTTTTAATATGCAAATTAATAATCGAACTCATACATCAATATTTGCTAATGACACAGATATTTTTATTATACATTGTATAGCCTTATGAGGGATATCGGCTCTGTCAAGAACATATGAAATTTATATATTTGTTTGTGTATACTACTCTACTCAATTTTGAATCCAATATAGAGTTATCGTACTCAGGACACGGTTTCAGAATCAAATATGAAGAATACTTGGAGACAACATTATCGACTTTTTTCAATTAACAAATTTATTTAAATTTTTATCAAAATATAATTAATCACCCCTATCGTGAATAAAATATGCAATTATTGTTCCCATGAAATTTCGATTCCCCAAGAAGGGAAATTTGCTATGGTGAATTTCATGGGAACGTTTGTTCCCGCTATCAAAGTAAATGTAAAATATAGAAGAATAATATATAAATAGGGAATAAATTTTAAAATAATTGAAATTTTAAAGCATTTTGGATTGGCGCCATTGTTTTATTGCAAGAGTAGGAGATGCTGCAACAGCGAATAGGTCGTCGCGTTTTGCGAGATGCATCTAATCCTTTAAAGCTACCCGATAAATTATAAGTAACTTAGTTTTATGAAAAAAGATGGATATTAATCAATTTTCATTTTATGTTTATCCAACATTATAGGGTAAATAAAGCTGCTTCGCTGCCGGAAAAAAAATATTTGGCTTTCCGCCCATCGTAAAACTTAGTGCGACGTGTTGAAAAAGACTGCGAAGTGGGAATGGCACAATCAGCTTTTATTCGCGAAGCTTTTCAATAACTGCATTGTGTTGCATCGTTGTTTTTTTCTAAGGAACGATATACCCTTTTCATCATAACTTCAATTTCTTTGTTATGATTTTGAAGTGACTAACACATTTCTGTGACTGTGAAGCATAAGTTCTCCTGAGATTTCAACTCTATCGCAATAAGTTCAGCAGTTGTTAATTTTTCCTGTGGCTCAATTCTCTTCGTCTTATGACGGAAGCCTTTTTCTCACTGGACTCTTCTCTTGTTGTGGTATTTAATGACGGTGGAGATAAAAGTTTTGCACAGGTTGGTGATTCAGGCAGCAATATCTTCAAGGGAAGATGTTGCTGCTTCATTTTAAGCTTTTGTCTTGTGAGAATCCAAAGCGGAAGGTGTTTGTTAAGCTCTCTACCGACTCTTTCATTCCTACCAAGTCATATATACACTGGTCGTTATCTGACAAGATTTTGGTTTGGTTTGGCCAACCTCCTGTTCCCCGTTGGCTTTTTAAATGGGCGTCTACTTTTGATATTTTCTGGTCTATCCATAATAAAATAATAAAAATTTACAATATTTAAAATAAAATTACCTTTTTCCATTCAAGGACCCTTTTTTTTGGAGGACCAGCACTATTTTATTCTTCTACAAGAGAACTCCATCCTATTGAGGAGAATTTCGCTTTGTACATTATTTATTGATTTCAACCTAAAAAGTAATTTTAAATAATCTAAATTTTCAATAAAAAATTAAAATTACTTACATTTTCTATCCAGTTCCCTTGAAAAAAAAAACTATGTGAACAAATTAATACGAAAAAGGGGAGTAACAGCTTTAAAAAATCGTTCACGATAAGGCGAATTTTGTGAAAGGGAATATTTTCGAGCATATTATTCCCCAGTGAATTACAAGTCAGGAAAAGGGAACACATTTAAAGGGAAAAGTTATTCACGATTGTATTTTTGTGAAAAGGGAAAGGTTATTCACGATAGGGGTTAATATATTCAAGTAAAAATAAATTAAAAAAATTAATTTGAATATTATTTTATGTCCTATACTTCTGACAGTCTGGTTGGCTTTTCATGAAATTTGGTATAGGTGTAGCAGAGGAGTGTACAACATTAAATTTGGAAAGATGCCACAACAAACCCCTCAGTGGTGAAGCTAATAGGGCTGAGCAAATATACTCAGATTGCTGTCTATCATTTGATTCATAATATGTTATAAATATTATAAGATCTTTTATTTTAGTTACTCTATTAAAAATCTAACTAAATATAAAATTACTTGTATATTTAACCAAATACATACAATTTACGATTTATTTCTCATACTAAATCCTTGTTTATTTATTTTTATTGAAGATATTGCTACTTCACATATGATGAAGAGACGATAGATAAATGTTAACAGAAAATAAAAAGAAAACAAATGTTATATTTGTATCAAGCTAATGGATTGGAAATGTTGCTTGAGTAGTATTTGTGATTAAATTGTCTTGAATTTACAAAGATAAAAAAAGTGAATGCAACAAACAAACTATTCTATTAGAAAAATAGTAATGTTCTACAACATTTCACTTAAAATGTACTTAGTCATGCATTAAACAGTGGAAACTAGTAAAAAAGTGTTAAATATATTTTTTTATAGATTTTAAGGTTAAAACAATTTTATTACTATATAATGAAATTAATTGAAACATTGAAAATTTTACATTAATTAATAAAAATTTAATATGTATAAGTCTCTATAAAAAAATTTTAAATTCCTTACCGTATATATAGGTTTAACTGTTTCAAAAAGTATTTCAAAATAGTTTTTAAAATTAAAAATTTATAAGTTAGCAGTCTATGTAGTCACAGTCCTATAATAGTTTATATTCTTTTTATACCCACCATCAAAAAGATGGGGGGTATATTGATTTTGTCATTCCGTG
>MINK01007302.1:0-10005 GCA_001735545.1 Phormia regina
ATTAAGTTTATCAAAAAACAAAACATTTTTGTATTTAGTTTTATTTTTCGATAAAAAAAATGTATATTTGTAACTTAAATAAAATCTACATTAATTAAGCTATCATTACAAAATTTTAGTTCAATATAAATAAATTCTGTCCTTAAAAGAAAAATATAAATAGATTCCCATTCTCTTACTTCGAAATACCCAAAATTTGAGTTTGAGGAAAGCTTCCTGCAAAATTGATTTTTTCATTTCGTTATAAAGTGCCTCCGTCAAAAAATACTTTTTGGGTGTTTACCTTAAATATAGGGCTAAGAAATTAAAATAGTTTTAAGTCTATCCCGGCTTTGCGATTTGAGAACATAACAAAAAAAAAAAAAAAAAAAAAAAAAAAACAATATATCCCAAAATTGACAAAATTTGTCTAGGGCTCAACGGCAGACCTTTGTCCCAAACTTCAAAGAATTTACTTTATACGCATTTACATTAAGATATCTTTTGAAAACATTAAAAAAATTATAAAGCTCAGAACAAAAAACTAATTTTATCACTGAATAATAACTGACACCTTTTTGGAAAAAAACCCCAACAATTTTTTTAAAGTTCCAAATTTAGATTAAAATAACCTTTTAACGGTTTCTTATAATTATATGATTGCTGTAGCAATATTATTTAGAATTTTGTGGAGAATCTGGCAAATATGTTTGAAAAATTTTAGGAGCATGTCAAGCCCGCCAAGTTAAAAAAAAACTAAAAATACAAGGCTAAAAATGAGGTAAAGATATATTTCGACCCGAATATCTCTTAAAGTAAAAAAGATAATCTACACACGTAAATGTATTTTTATAGAGATTTAAAAGGACTTTCTATATATAAAACTTCTTTTCTTTCATACCATAAACGAATTTTTGGCGATTTTTTTAAATGACATACCCGAGATGGGTAACTTTAGAGGGCTATTCACACCCCCTAGACCAGCTAGGGGCCTGTACTCCTCCATATCAATTCGAAACCACCTCAGCTCTGTCCATGTGAGATATCTCTAACGGTTCTTCAGTTACTGAATTATTTCCAATAAAAGCGTTTCATGCTTTGAGAATTTATAAAATATAGACTGAAGACATAACTTTCCTATAAAATGGCTTAAATCGGGAAGGGTGTGTACTTTAGCCGCTAGAGTAATTGGGCTTGGAGACCTTGTAGATCCTTGCAGATAAATATAAAATTATTGTAAGTTGTTCTATTTTCTGTTTTATTTTGGAGAAGAAATAGTTTTTCGCCAAAGAAAAATAAATACAAAAACTCAGCATTTTTGTAATTGTCAAACTCAAAATGGGTTCATTTTTGGACTTGGTAAAGATATCGAATTAAAATCTTTTTATTCAATAAATAATTTTGTTCATTAATAAGTTAACAAAAAACTAATGAAATCGGTCGGAATACAAGGATATATATGATAAAAAAAAGCTGGTTCGAAAACATAAGAAATCAAAGTACTTAAAAATTCAAACGCAAATAACTCGAAAACTATATATATGTTATCATACTGATTTTTTTATGACTAAACTAGGATACTTCCTAGTTTAGCTCCGGCCTTGAGGTGTTTATTAAGCCCTCCTACATATCATGGTTCAATGAACGATTCAAGGTATGTTACAGTCAAAATTTAAAAGTTGGTAAATTTTGATGCAGTCTAATGTACATACGTACATACACACATATTCATCCATGGAAATATTCAGTCAGTTAGTTAAATTTTAAGCAAAATCCAGACATGCATACAAACACAAACATTTGCTCATTAAACAAGCAACAACTGAACAGACAAATATTGTATTGGGGAAGAGTAAAGAAAATTCTATACCTAAAGATTTTATAAATAAAATAAAGGGCTGAAATCCCTAAAAACCAAAATTCACATCTAATGATTTGAAACATTTTGAAATATAAATTATCTTTAAATATATCTAAAGGTATTGGGACGGGAGAAGTTCTTATACAAAAGAAATCTGTTATTAAACATTAAAAAAAAAAGAATTGTAAGCAGGTCGTTTGAAAATGAACACATAATTATTTAAAATGAATTTTTCTACATAATTTTTTTGAGTGTACTTCATTTTGGAACCTTACAAATATCTTCGGAATTATAATAAACTTTAAAGGTATCCACTGAATCTTCTATATACATTTGTTCAGATACATACATATGTATTTCAGAAATTAACCGTTGCAGAATAAAGAAACGAAATCCCGTTTTGCCCTTCACTAATAACAACTGAATGAATATAACAGCTTATAGTAAAAAATGTGAGAAGAAATACACAAAAACAATAACAACAAAAAGCACAAATATAAATGTATCTATATTTCATTGAATTGTATCTTTTTTTCTTCTTCTTTTGAATTGTTAATATTGTTGTTGTTCGTTAGTATTTGTTATTATTGCCATTTTTGTTGTTGTATTGTATCGTATGGGTGGTTTAAACAAAAGTAGACGGCAAAACAAAAAAATGCAAGCAACCAAAGCAAAAACATAACAACAAATAACCGCATCATAATCATCAGCAGTACCGCATCGTATTGTATCGTATCATATCGCACACACAAACCTTGTACAAGTTCAACAAACCTGTGAGTCAACATCATTCAAGCAAACATCAACAACAACTACAACTACAACAATAGCATTTTAAAAACCAACAATAACATCGAAAACACAAATATTAATAGTAATACACATAGTACAATAGTTGTTCTAGTAGTAGTAAAACAACTAGTCAAGCAGTTAGAAGAATAAGCCGGCAAACCGGCCCGCCGGCCGGCTCAGTCAGAGTCCACATATATATCGACAAACTAAAATGCGATATTTGCTTAAGTTGTTGTGTATTGTTGCTTACTGAATGCATAATAATCATAATATTATTTTGGCGGTTAACAACAACAACTATAACAATAACAAAAGGCATAAACAAACGAGCTTATGCACTGTGGTATGCAAGTAATTATTAATTGACATTTTATGATAGAATTATTAAAATTGTCGCATTCATAACTTATTAAAAAATGAGAAATACAAATTCGGTACTTTTTAGAAATTAAAACGTTTAAGGGGTAAAAATCGTACCTATTTTTGGTACTTTTTTCATAAAACATTTTTTTATATTTAATGAAATATTCTTATGAGATTTTTAATATGGGAACTACTACAATTTAGAAATTTATTGAAATGCAATTATTGATACTTCGATGGCTGAGAAAAAAGTACCAAATAAGGGGTAAATGCGGGAAATTACATTTTATTCAAACTTTATAATGAAATTTCAATTACATTTTTTATGTTTAATGTAATTGAAAATTCATTCATGAAATTAAGAAAATGTAGTGCTATGTATATCAAAATTCACAAGAGTGGATTCAAGAGGATGGAGTTTGTGGTACTTTTTTCTTCTTTTATTGGTACTTTTTGCATTTTCTGTAATATTTAACCTAGAAACATGAAATTTAAAAAAAAAAATTCACAAAGGGGGAATTGGTACTTTTTTGTTCTTCTAATGGTACTTTTTGAATTTTCTAAAATTATGAACTTAGAAACATGAAATTTTGGTCCTTAGTTAATGAGAATTCATAAGAGGGGACTTTGTGGTACTATTTTGTTATTTGTATGGTACTTTTTGAATTTTCTATAATATTTAACCTAGAAACGTGAAATTAAGAACACGGGGTGTTAAGTAAATGATAATCTATAAGAGAGAACTTTGTGGTACTTTTTTTTTTTTGTTATTTTAATGGTACTTTTTAAATTTTTTATAATTATAAACCTAGAAACATGAAATTAAGGAAATGTGGTCCTAAATGAAATGTGATTACATATCAAGGGATTTTGTGGTACTTTTTTATTATTATGATAGTACTTTTTGAATTTTAAACAATTTTTAATTTAGAGACATGATTCTAAGTAATGAAATAAAATAACAATACGTGGAATTTGACACTTTCATCAGCCGATTAAACAAACGTCAAATTTTCACATTAATAGGATCAGTCAGAGTATTAGCCTCTATACAAAGCAAATATTAAATGTCATATACCTAAATACAATAATTATAATAATTTGATTTGCTCATATCTTTAGAACTATTAATGAAACAAATTAAATATCTTTGAACTTATGTAATAAGTTTTTGTATAAAATTAAAAAAATGGTGTAAATTTTTTGGCTTTAAATAATTTACAGAAGTTTTTCGAGGCAAACGACCTCTTAAACCAGATCTAATATTGTGATGTTAGTTGGAGCTCCAAAATTAAAGGTGTTCGGGTTTAGCTAGTATCTGTATTGATTCCCAGGTGTATGATATTGCTTTGACTATACAAATTGATTCTTAATTATGAAAAATTATTAAAGAAAACACAAAATAATTTAATTTTCAAAAATACAATAAAATTTATTAGTTTTTTTTATTTGAAAAAATTTGTTTGCATTATTTGGTTTTGTTTTTTTGGGGGATTTTAACATCAATTATTAATTAAATTTATAAATTTTTGGGATTTGTTTATAAAATATGGTTAGTTAGTAAATTTAAAATGTTTGCTGGGTTATAAAAGAAAAGTGAATTTAAATATTAAATTAATTTTTAAAATAAATATTATCTCACATTAGAGAATTTTTTTAGACATTTTTATTATGACAAACGTCAAATTTTCACATTACTTCGACTCTATATTAGAGACATTTTTATTATGACAAACGTAAAATTTTTGTTTCAAATGTAGATAATTTTTTCTCTCTCTATCAGTTACTTTGAGTCTACATTAGACACATTTTTATCAAGACAATTGTCAAAATTTTTTCATAATAAAAATTAGTTTAATGTAGACTGAATTTGTAAGTGTTATTACAGCGTTAAAAGAAACTTGTACGAGCTCTGACAACTTTGTTTTGATAATGCTTGGTAAAAGACGCCATGTTGATTGTTGTTGGTACTTTTTACTTGGTATATTATGATATACATTTTCCCCTATAATTGACAGAGATGAGAAATTATCTGCAACTCAAACCAAATTTGACATTTGACTTGATACAAATATCTCTAGTGTAGACACGATGTTAAGATAAACGTCAAATTTTTATTTCAATTACAGATATTTTTCTCTCTCTATAGTAATAGGGAAAAACGTATGTCATAGATAAACCATGTAAAAGGACCAGCAACAATCAATGTCGCCTATTTTACCAAGCAACGTCAAGACAAACTCGTCTTACTCGAGCTCAGACAATTTTGTTTTAACGCTACAATAATACTGACAATTTTGTCTATATTCGACAAACTTTTAACCTGATAACAATTAGAATTTTGTCTTCATAAAAATTTGTCTAATATAGACTCGAAATTAGAACTGCTAAATAATAAATAAATAATGTATTGATTAATTACTTAAACTTGACATATTATTTATATATTTATTTTATTTTTTTATTTATTTTTTTAAACTATATTTAATACTCATAACATTTTGCCAAGAAATTGATAAAATTCAATTAACATTTTATTTCGGAATAAAATACCATGATTTTGTTTTAAATTGTTTCCATATTTAGTTAAAGAATTTCGAGTTAGTGTCATAAAATTTTCATTTTTATTGAATTCAGTTTTAGAATATTCTATAGTTTAGTATTTTATTTTAATTTAAACATAGATGGTTTTAAATAACTAAAATTTGGCACAAAATTTTAAACAAAATGTCATTTAAAATTGCAAAATCTTTTTTCTTTTAAAAAATTCAAAAAATCTCTTCAATTTATTTAGCTCTTTGTTTACATAAAAAATACAACCCTGCCTTTGTAAATAATAAACATAAAAACACCTGATAACATTTCTTAACCCAGCAAACAGTTTAATTACATTTGTTATTATTCAACTGTGTTAAATAATTTATTGAGTTTTCTGTGTGATTTGTTTTAAATACAATTAAAATAGTTTTATATATTTTTATAATAAATATAATATTTTGTTTTTCTAACTTTTTTCTTATTAATTAATAAATATTTTCTTATATATTTAAATAGTTAATCCTCTCCCATACAAAAAACAACATTTCAGTTAAATTTTCTAATATATAATAAGAAATAATTTATAAAATATATATTAATATACTTTTAATATTATTAATAAATAATTTATGGCTGTTGTTGTTAAAAATCCTTAGCAAAAACTGCAAATAGAAAAAGTTTTTTTGTTTGTTTAAAAGTTTTGAAATTTAATTTTTGAGTAGAGTAGGTAAATCAATTAATTTATTATTAAGATTAACTAGATTTTTTTTTTACAAGACAGAAAGCCAAACATATGTATTTTTAGCATTGCAAAGAGTAGAATAACTACAAATTAAAAATGAAAAGAAATAAGCAAATTATAAGTTAAAAAAACTTTTTCTACTTGCATTCTGTTAAAAGTAACAAAAAGAACATAAAGAATAAATAAAAAATAAAATAATTTAATATGGTTATTTATTTAAATATTGTATATAGTTGTTTGAATGAAAATAAAATAAATAAATTATTTAAAAACACAAAATAAATTAATATTTATATTATTTAATTGTAATACCCTCCATTTATTTGAAAATAAATAAAGTTTAAATTTCCGATAGGAATTTATTAATAAGAAGTCAGTGTTGCTATAATATTAATAAACAGTATTTTAATTATTTTTAAAAATATAACATTTATAATATTTTTTTAAGTGGAGAAATACAAATAATACGCTGATTTTAAATTAATTTTATGTCAAAAATTTTGAAAAATTAATATTATTTTAATACAAATTCTTTATATAATTTGCAAATGTAAACAAAAAACCTCAGACTGTGTAAGGAAGAGAAATTAATTTACTCTCATAAATATACACTCTCATTTATATATATAATATTTTTGAGTTCGTTGATTTTTCTCTTACAGGGCGTCTGGACTAGACAAATTTTTATCAATATGTCAAGTCTATACTAAACAAATTTATCAAAAGTCAACTTTTTCCAAGACAAAAGTTTGCTAGTGTAGACTGAATTTATTTCAGTACAGGCCGTGTAGACCAGAAAAGTTGATACAAATTTCTCTAATGTAGACTCAAAGTAAAAAAACATTGTTGTTGTTTTTGCTACCTTTTTTATTTCGCAATAATCATGTCTATACTAGAACATTTTTTATTGACAATATCAAAGTAAATTTATGGAATGTGTCAACATTTGTACAAATTTAGCAATAACTTCGAGTCTATATAGGAGAAATTTTTTATCAAGACAAACTTAAAAATTTTGTTTGAATTGCAGATAAGTTTTTAACTCTGTTAATTGTAAAGGAAAATGAATATCATAATGAAGCATATAAAAAGTACCAACACTAATCAATATGGCGTCTTTTACAAAGCAACATCAAGACAAAGTTCGCAGAGCTCGAGCGCTGACAATTTCGAGTCTATATAAAAGAAATTTGTATTAAGAAAACAAAAGTTTTTATGTTTGAATTGTAGATAATTTTTTGTTGCTATCAGTTGTTGTTATTTCTATCGGTATGCCATAATAAAATATGTAAAAATTTCTCAAGTGTGGACTCGAAGTAATGCTACAATAATATTGATTAATTCAATCTTCATTAGACAAATTTTAAACTTAATAACAATTTGATGTTTGTGTTGATAAAAATTTATCAAGTGTAGACGCAAAAAAATGCGAATTCATTAAAGTTTTTCATATAGGAATTTTGATAGCTATAACATAGTGTCCACATTAGAAAATTGTTTATCGAAACAGACATCAAATTTAACGCGAATTTATAGTTGGCAACAGTTGCACAAAGACATAGATTCTTACATTTGTCTTAATCAAAATTGTCTAATGTAAACATGTAAAATCTGTCAAGTGTGGACTCAAAGTAACGCTGCAAGAATACTTATTAAATCAGTCTTCATAAGAAAAATTTTTATACTGATAACAATTTGATTTTTGTCTTGATACAAATTTGTCAAGTATTGACTTGAAGTAATGCGAAATCCTTGAAGTTTGATATAGTGTCCGCAGTCGAAATTTTTTATCAAGACAAGTGTCTAATTTAACGCGAATTTATACCTGGAAACACTTACACAAAGATATAGATTCGCACTGATTCTTATTTTTGTCTTAATCAAAATTGTCTAATGTAAACACTACGTATCAATTAAAAATAATAATAATCTGGTGCGAAATTGAGGTCGTCTTATACAGATTTGCTCTGATTTTGGCGTTAGTATTGATATATATATTTTTTTAGCATAGTAAAACAATGAGTTAATCATATAAAGTCTACACTAGAAAATATTTTGTCAATATTTTTTAAGACAAAAATTTGCCTAGTTTAACAGAATTTTCGGAGTTATTTCAGTGACAAAATGAAGTTGACAGCGTTTGAGTGCTGACAATTTAAAATTTTTTTATTTTGAAGTTTGTTGATAAAAATCGCAATCAGTCTACACTAAGTAAATTTAATAAAAAATCTGTAATTCACACATAAATTTGATGTTTATCTTAATAAAAATTTATAACATTTACGTTATTGATAAAAATAATAACTTTTCTGTAAAAAGACAAAACATTATCGCTTGTCTTGATAAAAAAGTTGCTTGTTTACAATTGTTATAGTATAGTCAAAACGTTCAGTTACACAATTCAATTAATTTATAATAATTTTGACAAAAAATGTTAATTTTTGTAGTAAATGTTTTTAAAAATGGTTTAAAGATTTTTTTAAATAAATTTTTGAAATTGTGGAGGGTATTTTAAATTCGACACAGCCGAATTGTAAAAAATTCTTATTTAGTTTTTTGTTATAAAAAAGCTATTTAAATATAATTTAACAAGCCAAAAATTAACTACTATTAAATATTTAAATATTATAATTAAATTTATTAAGATATGTCTATATATAAATTTTTATTTTTTTTATATATAATTAACATTAATATTTTAATAAAAAGTACGGCCCCTTGACCAGCTTAAAAAAACTTGATTCAATTTTTGTTCTGTGTGTATTAAAAAAAACTTAGTAAAATTATTTTTATTTTTAAATTTTTAATAAAATTTTGTAATATTTTTTTGTTTGTTTTTTGTTTTCAATTAACAGGAACCATTTAAGACATTTACATTTAAAGGGGAATAATATTTAATTAATTAATTTATTTGATAATATTATTTTTTTTGTTATTTTTAATATGAGACACTTAAATGTAAAAAATATTTAAAAACTTTAACATTTATCAGGTAATTTGCAAGTTCCATATATTTTTTTGTTTGTGTTATTATTATTATTATTATTATTATTATTATTATTATTATTTTTTATTAAAAATATTTAATATTTAATAAATTTGAAAGATTTCTTTTAGTTTTATGAATTTATTGTAAAATTTAGTTTTTTCTTTAAGTTAAATTTTATTTGTATTGTTGGATTTTAAAGGGCTACAGACTTTTCGGGAGTTATTAAAAATATTTTTTTTATTATTATTATTATTTGATTTGCTTTTAGTATAGATTTAATTATTTTTTATTTATTAATAAAAAACACTGAGAGATTGTCAAAAAATGTTTTGTTAAAGAGTGCTCCTTATTGCTCCTTTTTTTAAATTTAATAAATTCCTTTTATTTTATCTTTTTAAATGTTGCATAAATTTGTTTTAATTTTAAAAATTTGATTTATTGTTAAGTTTTGTTTTAAATTTCCATATAATATGTTACAGCATTGGTCAGCTAACTAGCATAGAAAATTAAAAAAAAATTTGTTAGGAAAAAAAGCTAATTTTTTTATTTAAAATTTCTTTAAATTTTTCATAAATTTGTGTTAATTTTTTATTATTAAAAATAATTAGAAAAATGTTAAGCACTTAATGATACTTTAGTGTTTTTATTTGTTTTGGGATGTTTAGACAAAATTTTAAGTTCTAAAGCGATTTTCTTTATGTCAAATTAATATTTTAAATTTAGTTTTTAGATTTATAAAAA
>MINK01007309.1:0-13770 GCA_001735545.1 Phormia regina
AGATTGGACCCAAAATATACTAACAAGACAGTTAAGTTTGGTAGTGGCAATATTATGGTTGGTGATGTTTTTCAGGCCAAGGTATGTGTCCAATTCATATTATAAAAGATACTATGACTGGTATAGGATACAGAACAATTTTAAACGATGTATCCATACGCTGAGGAAAATATGCCGCTAGTTTGGAGATTCCAACACGATAATGACCACAAACACACCTCTAGGGTTGTAAGCGAGTGGTTATTATCCAATGAGGTACGTATTTTGAAGTGGCCTACCCAATCACTAGATCCCAATCGCATAGAAAATCTATGGGAAATAGTAGATCGCAAAATACGGACTGAAAATTACACCAGAAAGGAAGATTTATCGGCTGCGGTTATAAGGGAATGGAAAAATATTTCAAAAGAGACTATTGACTCTTTAATTGGTTCAATGCATCGTCGCTGTGGAGGCAGTACTTAAAAACAAAAGATACCCAACAAAATACTGATTTATAAAAAATTCCGGATCATATTTGTTAAGATAATACCTAAGTTTCCATTGTTTTGTCAGTACCATATTTATGAATATTTTTTTTTTTTGTATTATTAGAATTTAATAATTTATGTTCTTCAATTTTTGTTTATTTAAGTAAAATCAAAAAATTAACTATTTTTTTAAAATTATTTTGAATTTTCTTCCATTTATAAGAAATTAGGAAAAGTTTCCATTATATTGTCAAACACTGTAACTCGAACACAGTATGTACGATTGATATGTATGATATACAAGTGATACGGACTAAAAAACATCTTCAAGCATCCCTAACTTCATTGCATTTAAAAAAAAAAAATTTACTGTAATCTTAAAGATATTAAAAATCACTTCTACTCCGCAATAAACAATAAAATATTTAATTAGCAAACACCTACTCTACACAACTTGTAAACAATTACATTTCATAAATGAGTTTATAATACCATTGATGACTCTGTTAGTTAATTAAATTCTAATTAATTAAACATAACATTTCATTTTTGTTCAAATACAAAGCTTTCATTTGATTTCCGATAATTAATAAAACAATCTCTATTGTGTGAATGTGTATTTTTAGAGGCACGTATTGGCAGCCTTCAATGATAAGAAATTATTATTATATGCCTGTCTCAAAAACAAATTTAATTAAAAACAAGAAAAAAACTGAATGAATGATTTTAAATATTGATTGATATTTAAGCTAAATAGAAAAGTAAATATTATTTAAAATATATTATTAATATTTGTTTACAAACACTTTAATAAAACGAGAAGATAGATTTTTTTTAAAACGGTTGACGATGTGTTGAGCAGCAATTAGAAAAAATATATAGTAAACAAATTTAAATTTGTGTACATTAAAAATAAACTGATTTCTTAACTATTGCTATTTTGTTTTAAAACAAATAAAATGCAAAAAAAAAAAACAATTTTATTTTTTTATGTTGTCAAAAGAAAACTTTAGTACAACATTTGATAACATAAATGCTGTTGCTAATTTTAGATAATATTTATACGTAGTATATTTCTATTACTCATGAATGTGAAAGGCTAAATTCCATTATTAATGGAAACTACCTAAATGACTATAGAAAATTTTAAGAGTTTGGCATTTTTTTTGTTTTTTTTTTTTCAGCTGATCAAATTACAATATAGTTTTTAAAGTTTCGTGTAGACATTATAAATGCAATAAACTCACGTGATCATTACAAAAAAAAAACAACAAAAAAAGAAAAATTAAAAATAATAATTTTAATTAAAAAGCAAACTAATTTAAACGTTTTATATGAATAATAAATAAACAAAAATTTAAACTCTTTGTATACAATAATATACGAAGATAACTATTTATATATTGAAACTTTAGTACCAGCTGGTAATTCAAAGTTAAAATGTTTTTATTTCTAAAAATAAAATCATTAATATTTTTGTCATATTATTTGTGCTAAAACTGTTCTGTTTTTTAAATCTATATTTAGCTTAAATTTTGTTAGGAATACTATATATAGAACATTTCCCTTAAGAATACTACAAATATGACCTATAGACTCTGTTATCTAAAGACATCTTTGTTCTCTATAGTTTTTCTCATCATCATTTACGTTTAAATAAATATTTATATTTGCAACACGAGTTTTAATTTGCTTACAATTTAAATATTCAATATTGTCTTTTGTTTTATTTGTAAATTATGTTAATTAAAAAATGTTATTATAAACATAAGCATACGCACAGTAGATTTTCTAATTATAGTTTATTTCTAATATTTTATATATCTATACTTATTTACATACATACTTATGTCTGCACATCTGTATAAAAGTATTTGAAATTCATTTATCTATTATACTTGTTTTGCCATTTATTTACATTTATGATGATAAGAAAAGAAGTTTTATTTGATCAGATAAAAAGCATTTATAACCAAAATCATTCTTTTCGTGAGAAAAAGCTATAATAAAAAAGAACTTAGCAGAAAAAGCCAATATAAATTTATTAAGAAATATAATAAACAATTTTGTCTATTCCAGATTATAGTCTATAGTCTAGATTATAATCTATAGCCGAGACTGTAATCTATAGTACATAATATATTCTATAGTCTATGGACCAGACTATAGTATATAGTCCAGTCTATAGTCTATGGACCAGACTATAGTATACAGTCCAGTCTATAGTCTATGGACCAGACTATAGTATATAGTCCAGTCTATAGTCCATACTATAGTCTATAGTACAGACTATAGTCTAAAGTACAGACTATAGTCTAAAGTACAGACTATAGTCTAAAGTACAGACTATAGTCTATAGTTCAGACTATAGTCTGCAGCCCAGACAATAGTCTATAGTCAAGACTATAGACTAAAGTACAGACTATAGACTAAAGTCCAGACTATAGTCTATAGTCCAAATTATAGTCTATAGTCCAGACTATAGTCTGTAGTGTAGACTATAATCTAGGCCTGATTATATTTTACTCTACAATCTTAACTAGTTTATAGTCCTGACTAGTCTAAAAACTTATCTGGTATATATTCAAGAACATAGTTCAATATGTATTTCTTATGTCTGGTCTAGTATTTAGTCCAGTTTAGTGTACAACACAAGCTTTAATATCTGGACTTTAAATTACCCCGTGTTCACATAGAGCAATTCTTAGTTTATAGAAGAAAGAGGTGAAGAGAATATTAACCTTATATATTCTCTTTACCTCTCTCGTCTACAAATTGCGGCAAGAAAAATTATATTGTGTGAGAATCCCGAATTAGATTAAAGTCTAGCTTCTGTTTTTTAGTAGTCCTCGATAGATAATAAAATAATAAAGAAAAATTTTTATATTTTATAATTCCAGATGGTTAAAGAAAAACCCAATTCTACACGTATCTACGATAAAGATGGTTTTCGTAGGCGTGCGGCCTGCATTTGTGTGCGGTCGGATGCTGAAACTGAGGTAAGTTCAATTATTTTCTTAGCAAAGAAAATTAATTGTAAATATTTTTCTCCAACAGGTTTTATTGGTAACCTCCTCGAGGCGCCCAGAATTATGGATTGTACCGGGTGGAGGTGTAGAACCAGAAGAGGAACCTTCGGTAACAGCGGTTAGAGAAGTGTTAGAAGAAGCAGGTGTGATGGGTAAATTAGGCAGATGTTTGGGAGTTTTTGAGGTAGGTTTTTCACCTTTAATTATATTGCTATTCTTTGGAAGATGTTTAATATTTTATTTTTCTAAATTTAGAATCGTGATCACATGCATCGCACAGAAGTTTTTGTTATGACCGTTACCAAAGAACTAGAAGAATGGGAAGATTCTCGTAGTATTGGTCGCAAACGTCAATGGTTTTCCATTGATGATGCCTTGACACAACTGGCTCTACACAAACCAACACAACGACATTATCTTATGCAATTGCGGCATTCGAAAAATAATTCTAATGTTAATTCTACCACAAATTCACCAACTGCAGCTTCACCTACCACCGCATAAAATTAAAATATCTTTTGTTTTGCTCTTTACTTTTTTCGTAGTTTTTTTTTTTTTACTTTGTCTACTAATTGTTTCGCTGCTTTAAAAAAGAGAAAGAAACTATAAAAAAAATTTTAAATTTATTTATAATTAATTAAGATACACAATGATGATGTTGATAATGATGGCGATAATTTTTGATTAATTTTGCAACTCATAAAAGTAAAAAACTTTTGGTCTTTTTTTTTGATAGTAGTTTTTAAGTTTATCATTATTATTAATTAAAAACAAACATAAACAAAAAACAATTATTATTAGTCCTCAAATATTAAAAATAAAAATGTTCTTTCTTTTTTTAAAGAAGAGAAGAAGAATTTACATACACATACTTACACTTTACATAAAATACATAAAAAAATACACATATAAACTAAACTACATTAAATATTTATAAATAGACTCAATTTTGTGAAACAATTTACTTATTTTTTTTATTATTATTATTATAAATTTATCCTTTTTTTCGATTTTGTTTTGGAATTGAAAGAAAATTTATAAAATTGTCTTTAAAATATGAAAATATGCTTATGATAATACAAAAGTGTTTAGAAATATAAAGTTAATGATGTTAAAGATTAATTAACAAAATTTATAAATTATTAGTTGATAAATTTTCTTTTTTTTTTATTATTATTATTTAAATTAAATTATTTTTTATAAGATCTAAAGAATTTTTTGTTTATATTGACCCTCTTATGATTTGTTTTAATTTTATTTGGTTTATTGTTTCTGGTGGCATTAACTGTAACTGTTGCAGCTAAGGGGCGAAAATTAAAAACTTTTGTTAAAATTAATAACATTCAATTATATTAGTTGAAAAAAAAATTGAAATATTAACAATTTAAAATGATTTTCAACAAGTTAAAGGTATATCAGTTAAATTTACAGAAAATATAGCTTTAATTTTTAACTTAACACTGTCTTCTGTTTTTTAAAATACTTTATATTTTTTAAAAACTTTAAATATCATACCTTTGACATATTAAGCAAATTTATTACAATTTGCCTAAAATATCAAAAAATTTGTTTTAAGATTTTTTCGCTTTTTGTTATGAGATTTGTTGTTTTATTTGAATTTTCGTTCTCTGACCGTACTTTATTAAGAAGTAGCCACAAAAAAATTGCAACATATAATGTAACTATTAGATGTATAAAAATTACATTTTTATTAGTTTATAATAGAACTTTTATTTATTCTGAATGTCTTCTACGCTCTCTTATGCGTATTAGTGTATCCCAAGGAAAGCCTTTTTCGAGATTTCAATGTAGGAAAACTCTTCAAAAGATGCTTAAAAATTTGCTTAATATGAAAAAATAATTTACATATTGTCCCATACATTTTACGGAAAAAAGTTTTGAATTTTTAATCGAAATGGGTATCAAAAACTTCATAATTTTATTCTGGTTATGGAAAAAAATTTTTGAAAAAGGGAACAAAATCATAAAATTCGTATCCATTTTTTAAGAAAAATTTCGATTTTTTTTGCATGATGTACTAAAATGACGTTTTAAGGACCAACATTTCTGAGAAATGTTGATAGGGAACTAAAGATCTATTTTAATATTTTTCTCATATTAAGCTAATTTTTACGCATCGTTTGACGAGTCTTCCTACAAAATTTTGGTCTACGACACACTTTAATGCTTATATTTCTGTGTTTATGAAATTATTACCTAAGTCGGGGTTCACACATAGCGATTTTTCTTACCGCAATTCTAACTTTGTAGACGAAAGAGGTAAAGAGACTGTAAAAAAAGTTTAGTATTTTCTTCTCCTCTCTCTCCTATAAACACAAAATTGTGGCAAGAAAAATTTCTGTGTGTGAACCCAGGCCCATTTTACAATTTTTCGATAATTTCGATTCCACGTTCACACATGACGTATCATACATTTTCTGGTTCTATACACTAATCACTCAGAAACAGAAAATGTTTCGAATCCAATAATTTAAGTTTATGCTATAATGCTCTCAATACCCTGCAGTCCGTTCTATCCCTCTAGGCTCGAATTGTGTGGACTAGAGTCGAATCATTAAATAGGCAACAATTGGTAATTCTATACCATTCTGCTGCAAATATCACACAATTTATAGGATCGTCTAAAAGCAGTATAAAGTAGACTAAGAGGATGTTATTTCGCGCAAATTGATAATTTTCCACTAAACATGACTCTTAGGAATTGACTAATATTTAGTGAGTGTGGAGGTATCAACTAATTTTCATCTTGAACGATTTAGAGACGATTTAGGTGTCAATTGCTAATCAACCGGTACTAAGGGATCAGTATATTGGTGTAATTGCCACAAATTTTCGGCACAGGCGACGAGAGGTCATTTTACAATGATTTTTCTATACATTCGGCTATGTAATGAAAATCACGCGATTTTTATTTCACATACGGTTTGAAAATCGCCTAATTTATTTTAGAATGTACTGTAGTTCACGTGTTTTACTTGTTCTGTTTCTCTCAATTTGATTAGCTGTTTCAACTAATCGCATATGCATGAGAATACAAATAAGATTAAATTTTAAATTTCATATTTTTACTTAAAATTGGTAGAAAATATGACTGGTTTTTACCTAAATGAAAATAAAACATATTAAATTTTATTTATACGTCTTATTTTTTTTTTTTTTTTGTATTTTGTATTTTGAAGTCGTGTTTAAACAGTTAAGTTGTCTACTCTTTGGTCTAAAAATGCGATTTGAAATCGTCTATTTTCTTGAGATTGTGAACCACATAACACTTATTATGCGATTTAAAATCGTAATCGCCAGTTTTATCCGATTTGCGATTCTCATCACATAGCCGATTGAATATCACACATTACGACATGATTCCAATACAGAGAATTCTTATATGCTATCAAATGCTCAAAAAAATATGCAAATTTTATGAGTAAATCGATATAATAAACATCCTAAAGTTACTGTAATGCTATAGATTCAACTATCCAAAGAAATGAAGAAAAACGAAAATTCGTCTATATTCTCCAAAGCAAAATCAGTTGAAATGAAATTAATAATCTGAACTTTGTTATCAGTTATAGACTTTAAAATTAGCTACTAAATTTTTCGTGGGAACTCCTTATTCGAAATTTTATTTTTGATTTTTTTTACACATATTTTAAATATTTTTTTGTTTAGTGATTTTAAAAGGTGTTTAAAAATAATAATAATTTGTTCTATTTTTTATTTTTCTTTATTATTATTTTTTTATTTTCCTGCTTTTTATGTTATTAAAAAAAAAAAAAAAATCCAAAATTATTTTTTAAATTTGATTAAAAAACCTTAAATTTCGAATTTGTTTGCCAAGCAACACAAATAAAATATCATTAAATTTTATATAATATCCCCTCCCATTCCCTAGAAAAACCAACAAAAGGTTTTATTCATAATTTAATTTTCATTATAAAATAATTTTTGTTTTTCTTAAATACTTGATAAATTAAAAATTTTATTATGAATAAGACTTAAAATTTATTTATATTTATAGAAACCCCCCTAAATAATTTGTAATTCAACAAATTAAAAAAAAAAAAATATAAAAAAATAAAAATAAATCTTAAAGGATTTAAAAAAAACTCAACCTTTTGCACTTCTTTTTCTACTGCTAAATTAAACAAAAAAAGCAACAACAAATATTTTTATACCTATAATTTTTTTTTAAAAAAGAAATATAAAATAATTTTTATTTAAGTTTGTTTTTAATAAGAGAAGACTTAAAAAAAAAGAAAAGAAATTAAGATTTAATTAAATTAAATAAAAATTAATTATTTCCAATGCTGCTCTGCTTTAAATGTGTGTGTTTAAACCAACAATTTGTCATTGTTATAAATAATTAAATAAATAAAAAAGAAAATAGTAATAAAAGGAAAATAATTTTTAAACAAAATATTGATAAAGAAAAAATAAAAACTCAAACCCCCCAGCTATTTTTTTGTAAATCAAAATCCAAACATAAAAAAAAAGAATTGTGGAAAGAAATTAAGAAAAACTTTTAAAAAATTACAAAATAAATTTAAAAATAAATTTAAAAATTTGTTAGAATTTATCTTGATCGCAGAAATCGTGAATAACGAACTTCATAAGGTTCCACCTTAAGGTATCTTATGAAACCTTTGATGACAAAAACTAAAATAGCGTAAAAGGAAATTTAATAACTTAATCAGCGTTCACACATAGCAATTTTTTTATTGTAATTCTGAGTCGATAGAAGAGAGTAAGGAAAAGTGAATAGCAAGTTTTTACATTCTCCTTACCTCTCTCGCCTACAAAGTCAGAATAGCGATAAGAAAAATTACTGTGTGTGAACCCTAACATAATAATCTTATTGTTATTTAAACATATTTTTCAATTAAAAATCAAAGAAAAAAGCTCCTGCAGAAAATCATCTTGTTTTAATCTTAAACCCTTAATCCATTTTTATTTCTCTCCACAATTTTAATTCCAAAAAAAAGAACATCATTTAAAAAGGGAAAAAAACAAATTTAACAATATTATATAATTAATAACACAAAAAAATAAACAATAAATTATACACAAAATAAAAACAAACATCATGGTTGCCTAAATATTAATAAAAAACAAAAAAACATATTTAAAAACAATTCTTGTTTTAAACAAAAAATAATTTAATTTTTTTACCAGAACATTACACATTGAAAAAAAAAAAAACGTTTATTTCAAAAACACTCAAGCCTTTTTTTTCTAAAAAAAAAAAACTTTTTTATAAAAATTAATTGATTTGTGTTTTTTGCAACATAATCTTTCTAAAGATTTGTATGTATATTAATTAAATAATTAGTAATTATAAGATTCATTCTTAAACATACAAAAAAAAAAAAATTATGAAAAATCAAATAACATCATTAAAAATGAATAAAGAATATTTAAATAAAAATTGAAAAACAAAAACAAAACAAACAAACTATATATACATAATTATACAAAAAAAAAAAAAATGAAAATAAAATTGTTGCAATTATATCATAATAATAAATAACGATAAAAACAACACTCATTAAAATAAATAAAATAATAAAGAAATGACGTAAAAAACTAAAAGTTATAGTAGTTTGAAAATTGTATATAACAAGATGAATCTTGAAGAACTAAAACCATTTTTAAATTTGTCAAATATTTGAACAAATTTCACTAGTTTTCCAAAAAAATATAAAAATTGAAGAAAAAATAAAAATATTTTCCCCTTAAAATGAAGTTAGAAAATATTTTATGTAGTGATAACGTCATTTGGGTCAAATATTTGACTAGTCTGAACACAACATCGTAAGAAAAATATATTTTCAAATTTTTCTTTGAAAGGGATTTTGTAACTCGTGAAATAAAATTTCATATTTTAATAATACTAATAATTAAATACTACTTATAAGCACACAAATTTTAAAAATTCAAGCCTTTGAAAATTTTGCTGAAGTCCGACATGAATTCAAATATTAAAATATTTTAAACATGAAAAATAATTCCAAAAAAATAAAATTTTTTAAGTAAAATAAATTTGACTGGAATTTAAATTTCCTTTTTATTGGAGAATGCTATTGAATTAAAGTGTAATACTATTTGAGTTCAGTGCTTGGTACTGGATTCAAGGCTCGAAATACATTTGGTATCAACTTGAATATTAGTAAAAATCCTTATTGGGTAGTTTTAGACTTCTGAACAATGGGTCAGAATTAAAAAAAAAACGTCTATAATGTTTATTAATGAAATTTTTATTTATCTTATTAACGTTAAATAAGTATATAAATAAGTTTGGTAGAATCGAACATTTCTAGAAATAAATCTGTAATCATTAAACCGCTGCACAGTGAGGTCAAGATAATAAATCTGTATTTCCAAAACTACAGCTCGGACTAAATTGAAATGTATGGAAAAGTAGCAGAGGAGGAGAAAAATCATATTGTAGTCAGCCTGTGATAACACAAGATAATCTACAGGGTGTCAAATTTGACTACCTCGAATATGATGAATGAAGTCGAATTTTAAAATTTATATATTTCTGTAAAGTATTTGGCAAGATGAAGAAAAATTATAGTTAAAAAGATATTTACACTTGAATTTTAGATTTTTTGCCTCGACTTTATTTCCTTCTTCGGGAATAAATATTGAGATATGTGAGGTAATTAATTTTTTTAAATATATTATATATTTGCTAGATATTTCATATATATTTCATATACTGAAAAAAATTTTGGATTATCTCAATTCGTCTAAACGTGAACAATATCTCTTTTATTCTCAAAGTTCCGTTAAAGAAAACATTTTTCTTTATATATTTGAAAAGATAAAAGGTATCATAAATGTTTAATAAAGAAATTTTGTATTGATTTATGTTCCTACATCATATATTAAAAATGGTGAATTTTAGAAAAAAAATTTTGATCGATTAAGAAAAAAATACAAAAATATCACGCGGACTTTTTTCAATTTATTGGCGATACATTTTGAATAGTTTGTTATTAAGCTGCTTCCCGTCCGACTAAATACGAATACAGTAGAGATTTTATGAAAAATTTTAATTTTAAATGCATAGAAAAGAATATTGGCATAATCGCAATTATTTCTTATGTAGATCTTCAAAACTGCAGGTCGGATTAAATTGAAATGGATGAAAGAGTTGCAGAGGAGGCAATATTTATGAGATAGTTTACTCTGATTTTTAAAGTTGAAATGGATCACGATACCATTGCAATATCAAATAATTAAAAAATATATATGTATTATAAAAAAAATTTGGTGCAATATTTTCATTCCATTTTGTTTACTCTTTGGTTTAATGGAACAAACATAAATTCACCTAAAAATTTATGATGATGATATGACTGATATGAAAGTTTTCGGAGCCAATAAGCTAATAAATTTCACTTCTAAAATTGTAAAAGGGCATTAAAGCAATTATATAAAGAAGTTATTGACACAATTGCATAGTGTGCAGAATCGAAAATTTTTGCAAATATCGGTCCAATTTTTTTTTTTACACATATTCCAGTATTTCTAACGAATACAAATATCGTTTTTTCTTTACGTAATTTAAAATCAAAATTATCTATTGAATAAAGGAAATTTGAAGTCGATATATTTTATTGCAAAAATTTCTTTTTTGATTTTTTGACCGCAATAATGGCTACACTGTTTTTTTTATAAATTTTAAACTTTTCTGAAAGGTATCATTTTAGAGATGATTTTAAAGTCGAAAAATTTCGAATAACCCAATCGGCCAAGGTACATAACCTCTCGCATTTCACCCACTTGACATTAAAGTTTTGATTTTAGTCTATTTTATAAAATTGTATATGTCAAACTTTTCCCAAACACAATCTACAAACGGAATGCAGTTCAGAAACCTATAATAAGTTGTGAAAAGTTTTCAATCAAAGTATATGGTAAATGTGAACATATCACTTTATAAAAATATACTCCGTTAATATCACAACGATTAATATGAATTAGTTTTTACGACATTTAGTTGTTACAGTTTTTTTTTTTTTTTTTTTTTTTTGGAAGATTTAGACATTAATTGGAATTTTTATTTAAAATGTCCACATAATATATTTATTAAAAAATTGTGTATTTATGAATATTTTTCAATGTATCTTCGCGACCCCCAGGAATGTCCTTACGCAACCCTTGTGTGTCGCGGACCCCCATTTGAGAACCGTTTGGTGGGGGTCCTAAGGTTTTTAATACCTTAACCTCATAAAATAATGCCATATAAATCTTTAATATTTATACCGAAAAAAAAACTTTTATATTTTTTAATAAATTATAATTTTATTCGATTTTTTTTAACATATCTATTCACTACTACGCTGTTCTGACAGTTTCAAAAAAATTTTTTTTTTTTTTTTTTTAACCGCCAAATTTCCTTACGAGCAGATATCAAGTTTAAACAATTCAAATAAGATATTTTAAGTTTCAATAGAAGATTGTAGCGTCAATGTTGTATATTTTTTATACACTTTTGGTAAATTAAACATTTTTTTAAATTTAGAGACCTATGTTAATTTTTATATACACATAAATAAAAATATATAGATTAAAAATATCACTTACCTTTTTAATTGATGTGCTAAAATTTATGTTATAAATGATTATTTTTGTATTATTCTTTTATTTAATTGTACACTACACCACATGCATTTAAAATATCTTTAAAAACATCTAGGTTCGTATGTTATTGAAATAAAATAAATTAACTTTAATAAAATATCCATTAGGAATATATTAGGTACAACATTAAAACTTAAGGTCCACGATTCAACTACTTTCATTGAAATCGAATTATTTTTTGAAACGCACACTGTGCAATGATGTTTTTTCTTTCGAAACTTTTATTTTTTGTGGGCAAATGAACAGATTCTTAAATAAATAGTTACCAAATATTTATATTGTCTTAAGACAGGAAAACATTGCCTTTTCTTTTTATTGTTTTCTTAATGAAAATATTATGTACAACATACACACATATGCATATTATTTTATTAAACAATTTAAATTTTTTTCCAAGAAAAAAAAAATACTTTTAAAATTTATTTCCTTTATTTCAAAATGACATTTAATTTTAATTATTTATATTCTGATTCAACTTTTTTTCTATTTTACTTTAACTAGATTTTTCTTGATTTTTTTACATTATTCACTTCTATATAAATTCACCATAAATTTCCGCATTTCACAATATTTACTAATTGTCATTTTCTTCTTTACATAAAAATAATATTACAGTTTTTACATATAGGCAACCGCCATTATGCATTAATGTATAAAAACCCACCGAACGAATGAATACGAACACCAAACACTAATTCAAAGAAGTTATCTTTCATTCATTCAAATGCCGCCAAATTTTTCTACTGAATTTGTTCTAATAGCATTAATTTTCAAAATAATATATATTTCATATTCTCCACACGTTCAATTTTATTTTGATTAATATTTTATTATAATTTGCAAACTTTTTACCATTTAATTTAGTTATTTAATTAACGAACACACGAAGAAAGCATTTAGACAACCGACGATCCTTTACTATTAAAATTTAGTGGTGACAAAATACAATTGAAATATCGTATAAAAATATTTTTTTTTTTTTTAGTGACGTTAGAAAATGAATTTAGCTTAGACAATTTTATCAAACTGAATTTTATGTATTGTGAAGGAAAACCTGACTAAAATAAAAATAAATTTATTGTCTTTGCTAAATTTTTATATAAACTTTTTAGCAAAGACAACCACTTTAGCAATTTTTTATTTTATTCCGATACCAAATTATATCTAATAAAACGATAAACTATTTGCTGCAATAATTTCATCTCTATTTTTTTCTTGTGTTAAAACAATATGTCCGGTTAATGCTAATAATAATTTTGTTGTTGTTTTTTTTTTTGTTGAAGGAAAAGGAAAAGAAAAAAGAGTTGTTGCTATGAGAGTATTGTATAGAGTTGAGAAGGAAACAAAAACAACTTCTATACGTTTATTACTTGTTTTTTTTTTTTGTTTTTAATAAATGAAATGCATTGTGTTGCTGTGTGGAGTTTGAAATAAATTGAGATTTGAAAGCAACAGTTGCCAAGAGATAATTGAGTATAATGCAAGAGAAGAGTGTGTATTTGTACTTATGTACAGGGTTGTCAGATTTTTTTGAGCGTCTATCGCCAAATTGTTAATCACAAATCGCCAAAAATCGCCAAAGTTAAATTTAATATATT
>MINK01007316.1:0-11384 GCA_001735545.1 Phormia regina
ATTCCATCCTGCTAGTGTCTAATAAATCTTTTTCTGTATTCTATAAGAATTATTACAATTATGAACTTGAGCCTGAATAAAAAATTAAAAATTGATTAACTTTTTACAGAAAATATGTTTAACATTAAAATTTTACGTTTTTTGAACAGGATCAGGAGAAATTTTATAGAAATATGTAAAATATTTATGGAACTTTACTGGGGTTATAAGTTCTATTTAATTGTTATTTTAGTACAGAAATTTTGTTGACAACTTTCAACTTTTTCCTCTTAATATAAGTAGAAAACTGAAAATAATTTTCTTTATGGTCGCAGGATCAAAAGTGGCCAGAAATGAAAAATGTTTACTAATATTTTCTTTGCCCATAAATTTAACTATTTTTTATTACATTTCTATTATTTAAATTTTAGATGCTATTTCTTTTCTCATGCATATAATTTATAGTTCTTTTTATTTTAATTAAAAATTTCTTAATTAAAATATTTAATGTCAGTTCATGCCTCTCAATTTCTAAAATTTAAATTAATGTTTATTTGCAAATGAGAGAGAAAAAAAAAGTAACTAATTTATAAAATTCATTTTAAAGCTTAAATTCCTTAAAACAAATGAATGTCATTAATCAAAGTTCTACAGGGAAACCTAAAGCTATGGAAATAAAACAACAAGAACCAAAAACAAGAACAACAAAAAACAAGGAAAATAATGAAAAGATAGATGAGTCTCTCATATGGCAAAGTATTATTCATAAATAATTGCTTGTACTTGACATGTTCGTCATTATACAAAAAATACACACATACACATTCATACATACATATATCCGGTACCACAAAATCGAAATCCTACAGTTCTGGTTAAAGATCTAGATATTTGGCACCACCAATGTTAAACAAATAATTATATTGGTACTAAATTATTTTAAATTAAATATATTACAACAACTAAAATAACTGTTAACACTTTAAATTACTTAGAGACAGCAAAGTAGTTACCTGAAATTATACCAAAGAAAAGTTTTTTTTCATTTATGGAAACTGTAGATCTGCAACAAAAATAATATAATTTAAGCTTACTTGCATATGTGTGAGAAAATGCAAAAAGGGTTGAAAATACATACATACATACGTACATATTTTAGTAACAAAAACTAATACTCAAAATGTCAAAAACAACTTAGTTTTTGTTTATTTATTTCTTGGTTTCTGTAAGTGTGTATGTGGATAATTTTTTATGAGTAATAAAAAGGACGAACATGAGAAATGAGTTGTGTTTTTAACTCTAAATAAATGAAAAAATAACAGATGAGCAAGTTTTCTATTTCCGTTTCCGTGGCTGTTAAATAAAACAATAATATGTCTGTTGGGCTTTTTACAATTTATTAAAATTACTTAGATTTATTCTTTATTAAACAAAAATTATTTATTTAACTTTAATTTCATATTTAAATTTGTTTAAACAAAAATTTAAATGAAAATCTTTAAAAGTTTTCTATAACGAAAGTAATAAACAACCCTCCCAGAATATCGCTTGTTGTTATATAAAGATGTACATATATACATATTATATACTACTATATAAGTATGTTTATTTTTAATTTCAGGATATATATTAAAGTTATATATACACACACAGATGTATACACACACCTACCAACACTTAAATGGTCGTGTGCAGCATTTACAAAAAAAAAAAAAAAAAAGCTTTTGAAAATAATCCCAGTTACCAACCAATAAAAACCACCACCCACTAAAATTGTACTGACAGGAAAAATAAAAATATTTCAATTTATTTACAAAAATACTTACACACATACTTTTATAAATAATATTTTCCAAGAATTTTACTACAAAACTGAATTTAAAATAATTTTCTTTTTAATTAAATTGTATTTTAATACAATTTTATTTAGCTTTAATTAAAATAATATTAAATTGAATGATTGTTAGAACAAAATTAATATGGGGGGCCCTAGATTTAAAGCTATCGGTTTTCCTTGTTTAAAGGTGTGGTAAGTGGTGTCAAAATTTCAAAAGGAAATGCTTGAGGTTTGCAATATGATCAGCAGCAGTGTTACCGTTGAGAATTTTCAAAAAGTGTTAGGGAATTTTAAAATAAAAAGTCGCCAAAAAGGGTATTTTTCTTAAAGTTTTTTTAATAGATAACAAAAAAATATATATTTAAGAAAGCTATAAAATTTTACAATTGTTTAACAACAATTATTGCGAAAATCAAGATTTATTCTCAAAAGTAGTTAACATATAATCCTGTTATAATTAATAAATCTTCTGTACTTTGTACAAGTTCGTTACTTGTAGTCCAGTCTTTTAAATCCCTGTCGGATCAATTTAGTTCTGTAGCCAGGGATCCACAAGAAGAATTGATATGAGGCATGTAAAAATATAAATATGGAAGTATTTTCTCAATCTAGTTCAAAAGGATTTGTCATATAATATAAATATCTGTTCATAAACTTTATTAGTTTTAGCAGGCTCGGATCCAGCTCAAGCTTTTGTGAGAGGAATATATAAAAGTCTTCTAAATTATTTCCTTAAATTGTATGATTTAGTACATATTTTTCATTAAGCGTTTTTATTTTGTGGAGGCAAATTTCCTTTTTTCCGTGGATCCGCACCTGGTTTTAGTTAACAATAGTTTCAGTCCATTTAATAATACTCCTCGGTTTTAAATATCATAATCCTGTAAAACAATTTAAAAATTATTCATTTATTTGTTGAAATTAATGCACAATGGATCGATTCATTTTAAACAACTTAGTTTATCGTCATTTAGCAAATAGTCTTAGAAAGGGTCCAAAAAAGTGGCCAGGTGGTTGAAGAAGGGACAAATGGCGACTAAATTTGCCAACCGGTAACGCTGATCAGCATGTGTATGGAAGTCTAATGTAGATTATTTTCGATTTGTGTTCGGGTTATATCTCTAGGTGGGATCTCAATATGGCTTTATATTCTTCACAGACTCTGTATGATTTGATGAGCTTTATATAGCTTTATGGGTTAAACAAATTGTTAAAAAAAATTAGCTAAAAAAAAAAGAAGAAGCAGATTTGTTTGTTTTCTCCCTCTCTCTCTCTACAAGATGTAAGAATTCTATGTCTAATGATTTAAACTTTCTCAAAGTAATTTAGGTTTATTAGTCCACTTTGGATTAATGAATTTTTTTTCTAAAAATGTATAAATTGCCTTAAATGTCTCTAAAAGTGTACGTTAATTGCCATCAATAATTTTTGAAGTTTTCAATAAAAAAATATTTATTTTCCATATTGAAAGTTTTTTTTAACAACCATTATTAATATTTCACATTTGTTAAAATGGTATTTAATTAAATGGAATAAAATTTATAAGCTAAACTGCAATATATAATATTTTTCTTATTACCTTTTAAAGGTGTAAGTTTGAAAATAAAAATTATTTATTTCTTTTTCAATTTAATTTTATTTTTTCTCCTGTACTTCGTTTTAATTTGTTTGACAAAAAAATATATTTTCAAGATGCAAATTAACGAGGGGCAAAAGAAAATTCTTATATTTCATTTTAAAGTACTTTTAAAGCACTTACAGTCACATTTACCCCATTAATACAGTAAAAACTCTTTAAACCTGCAATCAGTAATAAAGTTTATTTAAAGATTTAAATCGTATTTTCTTGATTAAAGAATGTAAAAACTCTTATATCTAAATTTATTTTTGAAGGTATTTTCTTATATTATATACTGTTGATATATTAATATTGTATGTATACTATATTTGTATATATGTATGTATAAGTATTTTGTATATAGGTATAAGTATATATATATTTTTTTGGTAAAATGCTTTTAAATGACATGTTTCGAAAGTATTTTTTTTCTTTTGCTCGTAAATTTATGTTCATTTTAAATTGAATTTCAAATTTATTGCTGTTGTAATTTGTGGCTGTATTTGTGTGTGTGTATATGTATATTAGTAAGCGAGTGTGTGTGTGGCATTAAAAGGAAACGGAAATGTTGTTGTTCGCTTCAGTTTTTTTTCTTTCGTTTTTGTTTTAATCTTGATATATGACTAGAAGTAAGATTAAATAAAGCGTTAAAGGTAATTTAAATTAATTTAAATGAATATTTCTTTAAAATTCAAAAAAATAGTTTAAATAAATTAAAAGATTTCTGTTTTTTTTAATAATAAATAGATTTAATATATAACTAAATCTACTAAAGCAAAAATTTATATTAACTACTCAATCGTAAAAGTTTTGCAAATTTAAATAAATTTAAAAATTGTTGTTATTACCCAGCAAAAGCTTTACTTGCCATAAAATGAGTTAAGAAGCTAATATAATGGATCATCACTAATTATATATTAGATGAATAACTCATTATTTTAACACAGTGATGTCATTAAAGGCAACTTCTTACTTTTTATTATTAGAACAGTATGTTGTTATCATTGAAAAGTAAATACTTTCATAGCTACATGCCATAACAAAATTTTTTCTAGGAAGTTTTATTCGTTTATTAAAACTCTATATTCTATATTTAAAAATGATTTCTTATTTAATTTTTCATAATTTTAATATCTCATCTCTATATATCAAAATATTTATTAAAATTATGTATAATTACTTTTTTTAGGTTAATAACCTTTTAGCTCAAAAAAGAAAAAAAAGTTTTATATTTCTAAAATAATTTCATTTATAAACTAAGACACACTCATACTAATATAAACAATATTTTCTATTTTCACATAAAAACGTATTAGAAACACATACACATACATACATTAATGAAAACTCATTAAAACTTAAAAATAAACACACACACACATATACTCATATACATACATAAATGCACTTATATAGAGTAAGAGAGAGAGGAAAAAAACATGAAAAATTTAAAGCACTTAAAATTCAAATAATGTTTTTAATAAGAAAATTTAAAATTAATTGCCAGACACAAAAGCAAAAGCTATTATTTTTCACATACATTCACATTTACAAATATACATATTCTTATACACATACAATATACTTAGTAATATATATAGATATATATACATTGCATACTTACACACACACACACTTTTATACATATTTCAGATGGTATTATATGAAAAAAAAAAACTGTAAGCATATTATTTTATATACAGATGTGTAAAAAATTTCAGTATTTTATTGGTTTTTAAAATTTTAAGAAATGAATTCTTTATAGGAGAGTTTGGTTTTTAAATATTATCGGAAATTAAATTTTATTTGATTGTATATTAATATACTGCTTTGCCCAATAATTTGGACATGAATATTAATATAAGTCTCCTGATACGAACAGACAACTTGATCTTGGTTTTTAATATTAACAGTGTATTGGTATGTAGGCAAATGTAACACAAATGATATTCGTTTACTACTTCTCCGAATTGTTATAGTGTTTAGAGTTGCTGTATAAAATTTTATATTAGTACATGCTTAAAGCAACCCATAGACACATACTGCATAAGCTCATGCAATATGAATTTATTGCAAAGAGAGCTTTTCTATTAAAAAATGTTGTTTTACAATCATATGCTCTAAAAGAGATGTATGTATTTATTTAATTTTTTCATAAGAAAAAATCAGAAAAAAACAAAAAAAAAAAAAAAAAAAAAAAAAAAATTTTTTTTTAAAAAAAAAAAAAAAAAAAAAAAAAAAAAAAAAAAAAAAAAAAAAAAAAAACTTCTTTGCAAAAGCGAAGTCCATAGCATAAACTAGAAAATCAGGTTTCAAAACGATTTTTTAAGTATAACATTTATAAATCGATCTTACTAAATTTATGTAGCGAAATTTTTTGAAAGAATATCCGATCGTTTTATTTATAAATTATATATGTCAGTTATCGGTGGGCTTCATAAATGTAATTTCAAACGACGGACATAGTCCTATCGTCATATTTCTTAAAAGGATCCTGAAAATATAAACTTTTTTCTCTCCAAAGAAAATTGTGGAAATTACAAACGGAATCATAAACTTATGTAGCAAATAAGTAATAGTTTGCATTATACTAAATCTAGCAAAAAAAAATTGTTAAATATTTTTGGTTACTTTACTGATGAGTTTGTTTATGTCAGAGATATGGACTTGCTCCTACATAGAAGCACAATTATTGCAAATTTAATAGATTTTTCGAATATGTTTATAGAACAAAAATATTTCAAGACTTTTCTATAATATTGAACACTTCTGTAGTAACTCATATACATACATACTTACAGAACCATACAAAACTCATATAATGTGCAATGGTAGTAACTATAGGACTAGTAGAGGAAAGGATGAAATAAACATTATATACACTTTAACAAAAATTTGCATAAGTTATTGAAAAATTAAATCTTATGAAATATGTTTTCAATTGCATTAAATATATATTCTAATTATTTAGAAAAATTTCCAAAAGTTATAAGTTTCAAAATGTGTTTGAAATTATTAAATATTTTTGAAATTCAATATTAATTAAAATTGATTTTTAAATGACAATGTCTGGTTAAAGAAATTATTTTCTATATATTTTATTATCAAGTAATAAATTAGAAATATTCAATCATCAAACTGTAGATTTATTATCTTCATCTTAGTTCTTTCTACTAGATATTTAAGTAAATGCATGCAATTCAGTGAAAACTTGTAAAATCCGATAAAAAATATTACCAAAATATCCACAAAAATTCAACAAAAATCTTAAAGGATAGTGAATCTCATTAAACCAATTACTGTATTACATTTATAATAAAAATTATCGGGAATCCATTTTATGCATTATGCCTAATATCTGTAAAATAATTACTGAAATTTAAGTAAAAAAGAAATATACTTAATTGGCTTTCAGTACTGACATTTCCTTATTAAAAATTTTAAATAAAAGTTATATATAAAGAAAAACATTACTTTCAGTGTATTGTATATTTATTTGCAGTAGTGGGTGGTGACGATGGCAGTGGTGGTGGTGGTGAAAATGAAGGCTGTTAAATGTATTGAAAGGTAGTTATTTGCGTTGGCAAAAATGTTGATGTAGAATGTTGAAATACCACTACATATAAAATCACACCAATACACACACATACTACACGCATATACATATATATAAATACTAGTAAATACACAATATTGTGGTAAAATGTATATGGGCAGCCGAGTAAATGCAGAAAATTAAATTTAATAATTTATATATATAAAATACATACTAATAATACTACATACATTAATATAAAGATATATGTATATGTATGTGTATATACCAACTTATACACAAGTAAATATTTTTAATATATAGATAAATATACTTACTAATATACGAACACATATAATTTATGAGTTTATATTTAAATATATACAGACAAACTTATGCAAAATATAAATGGATATAAAAAGTTTTTAACATATGACATAAAATAAGTTGCTAGAAAATAAATTTCATGAAATTTTATATAAAATGAAATAAAAAAAAATTATATAAAATATACAGAAAACCATAGATTTTTCATTAATTATATTTATTGTTTATGTTTGCAAGTATGTAAATAAATATTATGCATATGTTGGTATAACAAATTTGTATGTAGATGTATGTATGTGGCATTTACTTGTATTGGTTTATTAATGAATATTTATAATTTTCTTAATTGTAAAATGTAAAAATATTTCAATTAAGAATTATTATTTATATAACTATATACATACATATGCATGTAAGTAAAATAATCTTTATAAATGCATACATATGTAAGTTCAAAATTAAATAATATATTTATTTTACACATAAATATATGTGTATGTAATAAAAATTCAAGAAATAAATCATTAATGTTAAAAAAAAAGAAGAAAATTTTACCAATAATTTGTAAGAAATTCAACAAATATTTACGAATTTTTTCTCATGATGTTGATCATGACATTTCATCAGATTTTGATGTTGATGCTGATTGAAACAAAAAACATGTAACCATGATTTAAAACTAAAAGGATGTGCTCATAAATTTCGCATATATTTGCAAAAATGAATAATATTAAATGAACAAACATACATACATATGTACTAAATAAAAAATGTATAATTTCATTGTTTTTTAAACTTTTGAAATAAGTTGATGAACATGATGTTGATTACTGATTCGTAGTACAAAATTTCTCCCCTAAATTTATGTATTACGTGATCAAGAAGTCACTTTTTGGAGATATATTGTCATATATTTAATTTTCTATATAACGAGTTATCATGTCAACTGTAGTCAATTTAAATAAAATGATTTATAGACTTAGAATTACATGAACTTCGACAAAAAAAGTACTTTTTCTTGTCACCCTGTATTATTTCCTTTTTGTTAAAAAAGTACTTAATTTAAAATAGTTTTTTTTTTGCCCCTTCCCTCAGTCAAAACTCGAAATTATAAGTTAATTAAAAATTCTATGACTTTATTAAAAAATAGAAAGACTTAAAACTCCATGAACTTTAGCAAAACAAAGTACTTTTTCTTATCGCCCTGTGTTATTTCCTTTTTGTTAAAAAAGTACTTAATTTAAAATATATTTTTTTGTCCCTTCCCTTAGTCATAAATCAAAATTGTAAATTAATTAGAAATTTCTTATTTTATTATTAAAATAAAAATTAATAATAAAACATCACTCAGTCAGTACCTTTCTTTATTATGAAATTTTCATAGTATACTTTTAGGTTAATATATTTAGTACAAAAACATAGTTTAATATTTTATTAAAACATAAAGCTTTTCATAAGTTTGTTTGTTTTTTATTTGATCTATAAGGGAAGTTAATATTTAAAAAAATTCTAGTTGAAAATAAAAATAATTGGTTAAGGACTTTATATAATTTTTCCTTTTTCCTTTGTGTTTAATTTATTACTTAAATCATACATACATGTATCTTGGGGAACATAAAAATATTTTCATAATTTCATGGGAGTTTTAGTTTTAAACTTGGCAATAACTTTGTTTTATTTGTTTTTTTTTCTATAATGATATATAAACATTTATGAGTGTATGTATGTTTTATATATGTATGGATGTATGTATGTATGTATTTTTTTTTTGAAATGATTATTTTACAACCATAATAAACCAGCCTTTAAGAAAACTACAATTTAAAATAAAAAATAAAGAAACTAAAACTGCATCATAAAATGAAGTTTTTCTTAACGGAGTCGTAAAAGAGAAGAAACAGCAACAAAGCCAAATGTAACATCGACATGTATACATATTGCAACGAGAGTCTCTCGTGCAACACAAAAAAAAACAGCCAGGCAACAACGTCGAAACTTTAATTGCATAATTATGTGCAGTTTGCAATTTATCATTTCACATTATTATTTATGGGTTTTTATGTTTATCCTGTCGATGTCGATACTTTTTTTAATGTGTATTTTGGTTTGGTTTTTTTTCCTTTACTGTCTCTGGTGGATGTTTTAACGTTTATTTATTCTTTTTTTTATAATATTTCTTTTAATGTAATATTGGTTTGTAAGACTTTGGTTGGTATTTATTTTTCTATTTTTAAATTTATGTTAACCCTTTTTTGGGGGTTAAGAAATAAATATTAAAAAAAAAAAAAATTGAATTAAAGAAATTTTAATTGATTTAAGTACAAAAAAAAAATTTAGTTTTAAATAATAAACTAATTTAATAAACATTTTATTTTTGATTTTTAAAGTGACTTTTAAGGGGTTAATTTATATTAATAAAAACGCAAAACGTAATATACAGTAAAAAGTACGACGCCCTATTTAATGTTTAGATCTTAGTTATTCAAAAGACTAAAATAAATATTTCCATAAATTAAATTTATTAAAATAAAGAAAAATATTTTGTTGGTGCTCGTATATCAATTTGACTACAAAAACTATTAAGGAGATAAAATGGCAAAAATTTTATTATGAAATTATAATAAATCATATGAATATTGATAAAAAGATATACAAAAATTTCTTTAGTTATTTAATTTTTTCTTGATTTTGATAAAAAATAACATGAGAATTAGAAGGTCTAAATAAAATTTTTAATCTTCAATTTAAAATACCTAGAAATTATTAAAGTTGACGATATTTAGCTCTTGATTTACAGGAAGGGATATCCAAATCCCATTTGCATTTATAAGTTATGTAAATATATAATATTTACAGGGTATATATATTTTTTAAATCATAAAACAACTAGATATTCTTGAGGACATCAAATAGTTGTTTAAAAAATTTCACAACTTAAGCTATTTTAAGGTTAAAGATTTAAGTGATTTTCAAAAATTTTCATTCTTCTTGTTTATCAATTTTCATTTTAATATTTGGATTTTCGATCAAATTCAGAAAAAAAAATTTTAAGACAATTATATATTAGTATACCCTTCACCACTTTTGAAAAGAGTATGAAAACATTTTCCACTACAATTTTAATTTCTACATTTTCCATCGGGAAGCAAATTCATCCGTCCGTGTGTCGGTTGAAATGACGTTTATAAGGCCCTCTGGTAACTGTCACATTTAATATATATATCAAATGATGGGAAATCCTTTCGAGACTCTTGTTATTAAAATTCAACAAGATCGTTTCATAAATGGCGGAGTTTTGCAAAAAAAACAGATTCTTAAAAATGGTTTTCTGGTTTCTGAAGGCTTCAGTATTGCTAAGGATGTTCAAGAAGAAGAAGAAGAAGCTTTTTTTTTAATAATAATGATTGATTTTTTATTTATTTATTTATTTTTTGTAATTTTGAAAAAAATATAAATTTATAAATGTTGAAGTAAAAAAGTATATTTTAAGGCGAAAATTTTATTTGTCGGTAAGATGGTAAAAGGCTTAAAAGACTCGGAACAGCCAATTATAACATTGATTTTGTTTAAATGTTATTTTGTTTAGAATATAACGAGATATAAATCATTAAAATAAACTAAAAACTAATAAAGTTATTAAAAATTTTTAAGGTTTATAACAAAGAATACTAAGAATCAAAGAATACCAAGAACAGAAAGCTTGTCAAATTAGTGCAACAACAACATTTCTCTCTCCTCACACACAAGTTCTGTGTGAATTCAACACAATTGTGAGAGAGAGAAACATTACAAAATAATAATTTTTTATAAAATTTAAGGAAAATTACACACGCGACACATTTTTCTACTATCACAAGATATTTTTATTATTTTTTCACGCATATTTATAGAATTTTCGGTCCCGTTGCAAGAATATATTCCACAAATTGAAAAAATATAAATTATTTTATTTTTGACTTTTTTGTTTGTTGAATTTTAAATTGAACAAACAAAGTTGCTACTTTAGGTATTAAAAATAAAACAGAATTAAAAATAATTTTAAATTATTTTCATATTCATCAACATAAAGACAAACAATTTAATTATAT